>JAXCLQ010031243.1:0-26185 GCA_035584115.1 Cedrela odorata | reverse complement strand
AAGCCTCGTTAATGTGTCAAATAAATCTTGAATCATGCATGTGTGATATTGAATATCCTTAAATAACCATTTTACCCCTGTGTTTGAAGAAAAGGATAACAAAAGTCCACTGGAATTGTTTTGTAAAATTTTTGTATGTATTTATAGATGGTAAACCAATGAATGTAATATGATGATGTACCCTATATGTATTTTAAATTATAAATACTTTTAATTGAATGATGATTTTTAAAATGTCTCGGAGAGACAAGTTTATGAGAATGATTACACGGGGAACAAGTACCTAAATAGCTTTACAAGCCTAAGGGACATCGGTTAAAAATATGTCTCGAGGGTCTGTGGCGGTTGTCATGTGTGAACCCCACGGGCAGGGACATGACATGCCTAAGTGAATGCGCCACAAGTGGGACAGTTATATGGGTGGATATAATGATATGGAGTTGCCCACCTGCGGGATTGTCGAGGTCAGTCAAAAGTATCACCACATGACTACTCGAGGCGAACATCAATGGTGGACCAGTTTTTAAATAATTAACACACATTCTTTACATTAAAAAGAATTATTTTATTAAATGAGCATTGTTTTCCGTGCATAAAGCCCACAGACGGTCTTGGGGTTACCACGACTATAGTAACCACTGAAAAGAGAGGCAAGCCTAGTGATTTTTTATAACAGGCCATGTTTTATCAACATAAAATTACTTGATATGCATTAATAAATGTTTTATTAAACTGTATTTTTATCCACTCACAGAATATATTCCCATATACTCACACTCCTCACCTCCTAGTTTTCAGGAAATCGAGTGAAGCAAAGAACATTACCAAGTGATGGTGATCATTCAGGGGTGTAAAACCCTCAGGTATTAGTTTTGTTCTCAACTCACTAGTTGAGTAAGATAGTCCACTAGGTTTGTTTGAGAAACTTTTGTACATATTTTATTTATGGATGTAAACCAATGAAATTAGATATGTACCTTATACGTATTTTATACTGAATATATTTTTATTTGTAAATTGAGTTGAAATGTCTTGGAGAGACAAGTTTATGAGAATGATTATACAGGGATCAAGTACCGAAATAACTTTACAGGCCTGAGGGACATATTCAGGGATTAAGAATGTGTCTAGAAGATCTGTGACGGTTGTCACGTGTGAGCCCCACGGGAGGGGGAGTGACAAAAGATAAGAGAAGGGAAGAAAGGGGAGGAAGAAGAAACTGTCGTAAAAAAGGAAAAGAAAGAAGAAAGAAAGAATAACATAAAAAGAGAAGAAGGAAGAAAAGAAGTAAGAAGAAAAAGAAAAAGAAAAAGGAGATTAATTTCCAATGAGGTAAATACCCTTGCCAATTTTTGGAAAATTTGTGAATTGGTTGTGGTAAGCTTGTAATGAATGTATGAATTATATATGTCATTGCTTAATTTTGAAAATTATGGCAATGCTTAATGATTGGTACATGGCAGTGAATGATTTATGTAAGTTGCAGTATTTTGGCTATGTATTATGCATGAGGAATGTGAGGATTTAAATGTCAATGATGCATGAAATTGTCACAATGTTTAATGTGTTATATAGCAGTGAATGTAGTGATATATGACTGTGTTTTGAGGCATAAAAAATAGGAAAATTGTTGGAAAAGTAAAATGGTTGTGTATGGCAGTGATTAAATAGGAATGAGGTAGTGTTTTGGTTATGCTTTAGGCCTGAGAAGGGTAAATTTAAAGTATCAATATGCATGTAAATTGGTTACTAAGTTGTAGAAATATGGTAAGGCAAGGGTAGTGCTATATTGCTAGAATTCCGACTTAGGTTCAATATTTGGTTTATAAAATAAATTATTGACCTTCGATTAATAAGTCGTAAAATTTTAGAGAAATTAGATACAATTACAACTAACATAATTAAAAATTAGAATTTTCTGTGATAGGGTGGATCCTAAAAAATTTAGCAATTTAGCTGTCTTAAATAACATTCGGTTTGTTAAAATTTTTTGAGCAGCATGTGAAAAACCTAAAACATAATAGTATTTTTGATATCCAATTTTAGAGCTGTAAAACTCTATGAAAACTAGACACATAAAAGAACAACATATCTAAAAATCAGATCATTTTATGGAGGGATGAATTCTCAGTAAGAGTCAGAAATCAATTGCCCTGTTTTAGGGCTGCACACTATCTTATTCTACGTAGTGGTAGAAATCTGTTTATAACTCGAACATTCGAATTTGGAATTAGGATTCGTAAAGGCTATAGAAACTAGACATAACAAAGAATAATATATTTGAAAATTAGATCATTTCGTCAAGAAACAAATTCCCAAAAAAATTCAAAAACCAGTGCCCTGTTGTGAAATTGAATTGGAACAGGGTCCATTCATTTAAATATAAGTTGAGTTATAAAATTTCAGCTATAGCACTGTAAAAACCTACGTAAACTAGACATATTAGGAATGAACATATTAAAAATTTGATTTAAAATTTATTGCCGATTGATCACAACAAAAATGCGAAGTCACCCCTTTAGCAAAAAGATATTGCTTAGAGTAATTGAGATGGAAATTATGATTTTTCCAAATTAAGTGACAAGGGTTTGAGACATTTTAATTTTTAATAAATATTATTGTTATATACAATATATTTCTTTGATCATATGACAAGTATATGTGGTTATGAGTTCTAATAAGGGATATGTATTTGTTCATAGTCAGCCTGTTAACCGTCAACGATGCCGCAAGTTGAACTTGATTAAGCGTAAACCAGTAAGTGGATATTCTATCTCTTTACCATTTATTTATTTGAGTACGGTGTTTGATATATAAATGTTTTTAGAAATGGATTGAATTGGTTATCTATAATTGAAGAGAATTATATTGATTTACAGACTTATGTTCAATTGAACATGTTTGAACACATTGATATTCCATTGAAATATGATACGTGTTTTTTTGAACTTATGACCTTAAACTCAGATTTTGGAAATGATTTTGATACAATGAATCAACTTCGTAAGAAATAATTTGGAATTTGATTTCAGAACTATGGACAGATTTGATTTAAAACATGATTTTGAAACCTTAATATTCAGAGATTTTGCCCCACGGGGCCAGAGTTGTATTTTGGCTGTCTACGATACTGCGAGCTAGGATACTAAAGTATAGATTTAGGGCCCTCGTGACCCCTTATCTCATATATGTATTTTGGTTGTTTGTGATACCACATACCAGGATACCAAAGCTACAAATTTGGGGCCTTTGCGATCCCTTATCTCAAATATATATTTCGGTTGTCTGTGATACCGTGGATCGGGATACCAGAGTATAGATTTAGGGCTTTCGTGACCCCTTATCTTAGAAATATATTCTATCCTTCTGTGATACCACAGGCTAGGATATTAGAGCTACCTTTTTATAGATTTCAAATGACAGTTTTCAAAGATGATTTTTATTACAAATAATTGTATTTCACGCTGATAGTTTTCAAAAATTTTATTTTAGAACAACAAAAGAGCTTAAGTATTATATTATTTTTAGTTTTATGATTATATAGATTTTAAAGTGAATTAATTATTGTAGATGATGAATTTGATTATGATTTTAAATTCTACATTGAATTTTACATACAGTAAAATTTATTATCCCTAAAAAAAAATTATATTATATTTATCCACTCATTAAGTCTCTTGAGACTCAGCCTTCACATTTTTAGTTTTGTAGTTCAAATAGTTAGAGAGAAAAAGAGAAGTTTTAGTATAGCTACAACACAGACAAAAGAACATAGTACACACTACAGTCATTAGGATATATAAGTCTATCATAAATAGAGAGTCCTATCATGGCTAGTCTTGAATGACTATCTGATTGTATTAAGATAGAACAAAGTTATAGAATTTATTGTTGACATATATATTGTGATTAGGCACATCACCCTTTTGCATTTATTTGCATGCCTTATATACTTTTTGTAATGTTAATTAGGTGAAATAATGGCAATTAGGGTTTATGTTATTCAAACATGTAATTTTCATCAATTTTCACAAAATTAACTTAAAATACATGGAATTAAGCTAACAATTAACTTAGGGATGAAGAGATTAACTTTAAAAACACAAAGCCTCCAAGAAATCAAACCCAAATATTGCCTCTTTGCCTTGGCCGAATTTCTAGAGTAAGAGAGAGATGAGAGTTTTTTTATATTTTTTATAAAAGATGATACCAAAAATTGAAAATGGTCACACACACACACACACACACACACACACATATATATATACATATATATTCTCATTTGCTCAAGTACCCCTAATCTTTTTAGTCAAAGATAAATGAGTCTCAAAACTTGTCCAATAAGCTTCTCAATAGTAAATATAAATTATTACTTATGCCACATATTTTAAAAAATTATAAATTGACACCAAATTTAGTCAAACTTGTTTTGACCAAATTTATTTTAGTTTCATTTGTAATTCTAAATATTGATAGAATATTCTAACTTACTTTAAATCACATTTGAATTATTAAACATAGTTCTCAAATTGTAATACTATTTAATGCATAAATCATTTACCTTTTTCGGACTAATATTATCTTCAAGAGTACTAACTCTTTTGTGGATAATATTTAATTTTTCTTATAGCAAGTAAGAACATAAGTTGTTGGTTGTGACCTCTTGGGTTTACAGTGAAATTAGCTGTAAGCTAAAATCGATCTTATCGAGTTCGTTCTGAATAACTCGAATGCTCAATAACTATGGTTAATGTCTAGCAATATGTCATAGTCCCTAAACCACAATGAAAAAAACTCTTCAATGAACTTATTATGTCTAATTATACGTTCCGTGTGAATAATCTCTTTCTGTTCGTTTAATCCCAATTAAATTAGGGCTTATGGATGTCAAAACACTGAATTTAGTCATATGCGGAAAATTAGTCAATACATGCTGAATTTGTCACTACCAACTTTTCGTATGACATTAATGTTTTGGCTAAAAACTTTATTTTCAGTTACTTACTAATATCCAACTAGAAACTTGAATTTGGATCGAGTCAACGGAACCTCGAAATTTACTATATCAAGTCAACGAATTCCATTTGACAATCATTCGTATCTCAATATAAACAACACATGACCAAACCGGCTTATGTGTACAATACATGGTTAGTCTCGTATTTATGCACCATATAAACCATATGCATCTATACTGATCAACAATTATAATGTCTCAGGTCTAAGAAATAGTTAACACACTAGTATAATCATATGATGAATCATTGACAACATACTTTCTTTTGATTCTTCATAGCTTTGATCACGTTCAAAAAAAAATTTTCTAATTGTCATTCTACATTAATGTCCTAATGATATGACTATCATATTATTCGCACTAATATTATTTCATGATATTAACCGAAGATATTTAGTGTGCATACTGCGTGATATTGATACCCAATTAATATTGCTTTTGTAGGGAACAATTTTGATATTTATATTATCTAAGCAATTCATATGTATACTTAATCATTAGTATGATTAGAATGAGAAAACAACTTACACATATGAATAAGAAATAATTTCTTTTAAATAAGTACAATACATATTACAACATTAATTGAATAAAATGTGCCCTAAACCGACTACACGAATGGTTTTAGAGCATATTGCACCAACAAACTCCCACTTGCATTAAAGTCATTTGTTATTGTATCTAATACCCATATTCTCAAGATGCTGATCTAGTTGTTTCAATGTCATCGCTTTAGTGAGAGGGTTAGCTACATTATCTACTGAAGATGTCTTCATGATCAAAATCTCTCCAGCACCAACAAGTTCTCTCAAAATGTGATATTTACGTTGAATTTGCTTTGATTATTGGTGTGCTCTTGGTTCTTTTGCTTGAGTAATTACACTTGTATTATCACATAATACGCTTATCAGATAAGCCATGCTAAGAACAACATTAAGTTCATATATGAATTTTCGCATCCAAACTGCTTCTTTAGTTGCTTCTGTAGTGGAGTCCGCTACAATCGTCTGCTTGAAACTTTTCTAACTAACAGCACCTCTATTACAAAAAAGATGAAACCAAACATAGACTTTCTATCTCCACATTTGATTGAAAATCAGAATCTGAGTACCCATGAATACTCAACTCTTGAGATCTATAACTCAGAATTAAATCTTTAGTTCTTCTTAAGTACTTAAGAATTGTTTTCACTGTTGACCAGTGTTTCTCTCTAAGATTCGCTTGAAATCTGCTAGTAACACTTAATGCATAAGCTATATCAGGTCTCGTACACAGTATAACATACATCAAGCTACCAATAGCTGATGCATATGAGACAATACGCATCTGTTGTTGCTCTTTATCAATTTTTGAACCCATATCTTTAGAAAGATGAAGACCTTAATTGCAGGGCAAATTTTCTCTTTTAAAGTTTTCCATACTAAACTTTTTCAGTATCTTTTCTATGTACAACTTTTGAGATAATCCAATTATCTTCTTCAATCTATCTCTATAAATTCGAATCCCAAGAATATATATTGCATCACCCAAATCTTTAATAGAGAAAGTTCTGGATAATTATAGTTTGACCTTTATTATCGTGCATCCATTATTACCCATCAACAATATGTCATCTACATATAGCATTAGGAATGTAATTGCATGATCTTTTACCCATTTATATACACAGAGTTCATCCGGATTCTTAATGAAACCAAACGATTTAACTATCTCATCAAACCAGATATTCCAACTCTTTGAAGCGTGTTTCAAACCATAAATGGATCGATGTAACTTGCATACTTTATGCAATTCAGAAGATGATATAAAATCGATAGCTTGTTTCATAAACAAGTTTTCCTCAATGTAACTATTGAGAAATGCAATTTTTACATCCATTTGCCAAATCTCATAGTCATATTATGCTGCTATGGCTAGTATGATCTTAATGAACTTTATCATAGCTATAGGTGAGAAGGTTTTCTCATAATTCAACCATTGTTTTTTAGCATATCCTTTTGGACAAGTCGTGCCTTATAAGTCTCAACCTTTACATCTTTACCAATCTTTCTCTTGAATATCCATTTATTTTATATAGAAATTATTCTCTCTAGAGGATCAACAAGTGTCTAAACATGGTTTACATGCATAGAATCCATTTCGAATTTCATTGCCTCTAACCATTTTCCTGAATCTTTATCCAAGATTGCCTCTTCATAAATTCTCAGATCATTTCTATAATCTGTTGCTCTTACTAAAAAAGATTCAAAATCTTGCTCATTTAGAAATCTATATCTCTCTGGGAATTTAAGAACTCTAAAAGATTTTCTAGTTGGAATTGGATTAACTGGAACAAAAGTCTACTGACTGGACTCTCAAGTATTAGCATGGTCGGATCAGGACTCAAAAAACTCTTCTTTTAACTTGATCTCTCTACTTGCACCTCTTTCTTCAAGAAAATCTTTCTCTAAAAAGTGTGCTTTTCAACTGATCAAAGTTCTTTGATTAAATGGAAAGTAGAATTGATATCCAAAACTATTTTTAAAATATTCAATGAACTAACCCATCTCTAATTTGGAATCAAGTTTGTCAGATTTGACCAACTTAATATATGCAGGACAACCTTAGACTCTCATGTAATTAAGACTGGGTATCTTACCACTTCATATTTCATATGGGGTCTTTTGGACTGATTTAGAAGGAATTTTGTTAAGGATGTGCATAATAGTCTGCAAAGCATATCCCTACAAATACGATGCTAAGTCAATAAAATTAATCATTGATCGTACCATATCTAATAGGGTACGATTCCTTCTCTCTGATACACTATTAAGCTAAGGTGTATAAAGAGGTGTCATCTACGAGATATACCTATTATCTTTTAAGAATTCTTGGAACTCAATACTCAAGTACTCGCCTCCACAATCTGATCACAGAACCTTAATACCTTTTTCTGTTTAGTTTTCTATTTCATTTTTGAATTCTTTTAACTTTTCAAAAGATTCAAATTTGTATTTCATTAAATACCCATACTCATACTGTGACATATCATCGGTGAAAGTAATAAAGTACTCAAAACCTCTTCTGGCTAATGTTTTGAATGATCCACATACCTCTATATTTATAAGGTCCAACAGTTCTATTGACCTCTTGCATTTATCTTAAATGGTGATTTGGTCATTTTTCCTCGAAGACACGACTCACGTCAAAATGGGTTCAGAACTCAATAAGATCAATATCCCACTAGCTCCGAGCTGAGTAAGCCTCATATCCCTGATATGGCATAATTTGTGATGCCACAGATATTTAAACTTCGTTTCAATTCTAAATCTTTTATTAGTAATAAAAGAAATTGAATAACTCAACTGAAAGACATATAAACCATTTGTATTAATTGCTTTACCAGTACATAATAACCATTATTACATTGTATAGAAACAAAAATAATATTTCGTACAGAAAAAGCATAATACAAAACCCTATCTAACTTCAAAATATGTGCTAATGCGAGTCTCAACTCACACATTCAAGTAGTCTCCGCAACAACTATTGCTCCATTAGCCATCCGTAAGATGATCATCGCCCGAGAGAGCGGAAATATTTTTCCTTGGGGCTTTTGACTTAATTTTGGACTATTTAGGAGGCAAAACCTTCTTGGCTTTCTTTTTCTTAGGTCCAACTTTAGAACCTTAAGAAGAGCGTTGTACCCGTTTACCAGTCTTACTAGTAGTGGTCATATGGACATCCTTATATCCCTTACCCTTATTATTTTTTTTTATAATATTCTTAAAGCTTATTGTGCAACTCGAGAAGAGTACGCTCAATTATATTAAGGTTACAGCTCGTAATAAAACCTTTAAAATTAGGCGGAAGTGATTGGAGAATAAAATTCACTTTTAGATAACAAGGCATCCATATGTCCTAAACGTCTAACTATCCAACGATTTTAATCATTTTAATGACATGATCAACAGGTGGGACTCCCTCTATGAGTTTCATATTAAATAAGGTATTGTTCAACTCATACTCAACGACACGAGAATTTTTCCCATACAACTCATGTAGGGATTTCAGTATCTCATACGATGATTACATATTCTCACGTCGGGTTTGTAGCTCCCGATTCATAAAAGTTAACATGTAGTGGCTCACTTTACAATTATCAGCATGTCATTTATTAAAGTCGTCATACTCCTCCAAGGAAGCATCCACCTCTAATAACAGACATCTTTGCCTCCAAAATATAACCTAAGTTTTCAAATTCGAGAGCTTTTCTCAAGTTTCTTAACCAGTCTTTTAAATTATGACCGGTAAGCATGTTGTTATCTAAAATCTTTTGAAACATAGTTGCAAACATCATCTTAATGATCATAGAGAGAAAACTGAAAAGATACAAGAAAACAGTTTATTAGTGTATTGAATAACAAAATAATGAATTCAACTATAGAAAATATTATAAAATTATATTCTGATCGCATTAGCTCCTACTATCTTATTTAAATCCTATACTTCTAAAATAAAATTTAAACATTTTGTTAGATTTAGAATATTCGTGAGCAATCGAATTCTCATCTACAGTTAATTAACCTCACATAATAGGTATCTTAGTTAATTAAATTCAATGAGTAAAGAACTTTTCTTTTCTATATCACATACAGGACTCAATTCATTCTTTTGCCCTAATTTCAGATACCTCATATAATAGAACTCTTGGTACCCTATACTAGTCATATTCAAACCATTGTACCTTCTCAAATAATAATCTTATCCCAACCTCACATAATAGAATCTTGGTTAAGATTCGAATATTATTAAAAACCAAATATCCCAATTCAATTACACAAACCCCATACCCCTCACATAATAGAAATCTTGGAGTAGGAAATTTATATATATAAAAAAAAATATATATTAGTTATCCTACAATGGGAGGCAAGAATATGATCATTTTAAAGAGTTTTAATTAAGCACTTATATTATTCACATCTTATGTGAATATTTTCTTATCTTAGACAGTTTTCATAAAATTATCATTTAAAGTCAAGCACTAACACCAATAATCATCCATCTTATGAGCAATTATTATTCTTTACACATACATGTATGTTTGTATATCATATATAAATGTATACATATGCATAACTGGTGTTATTATAATATTTTACCCTTAATGTCATTTTCACCTTTATTTGTTGTATAAGTAATATATACTTAATTAATTTACATTACTTGTCACACGAGCATGTAAATTAACATTTTGAGCAATTTTACTATTTATATAAACAGTACTACTATTTACATGCACAATGAACTATGTGAACAATATACTATTCACATGCTCGATCGAAATTATTTGTCGAATAAAGAATTTCAATATTTATGCTATCTATCGCACGAATATTCATTCTAATTGAAAATTAATTTATTAAAAATGATTTTGATAAATTATCGAACAATTAATCGAATCGTTTAATAGTTCGGGTTTTTTTCGACTAATAATTGATTGAATTGTTTTATTCAGTCTGGATTATTTGTCATACTAATAATTTTGTTACTTGTATCAATTGTTTAATTTGTCTAACAAATCAAACAACCTAATTTAGGATAACTAGGGTTTTAATCTAATAATGTCTCTAATGTTTCCTAAAACATTAAAATTAAATTTTAACAATTGTTAATAAAAGAATTATCACATAATAACATAAATTAACCTAAGATTAATCACATTAACTATAGGCCAGTCATATTTTGCCAAAGAAATATTAGCATGCAAAATTGTTACAAATAATGCATTATAAGCAAATTAAAACCATAATCATTATTTAGATATATATAGATATATATAAGCCTAAAGTCAAACCTTAGGCCAAATAAAAAATGCCAAATTAATGTTAACTTTTTAATGTTATAATTAGACATTATCCATCCATAATTAAATAACAATAATATATTATGCATAAATGATGATAACATGTATCATATACAATATATTACCATTCATGCAATATCCAATATACATATATACATATTATCACATAATACATATATATATATACCATAAATTAATTAATCAAATTAATTAGTTATTAATTATAGATTTGAACATTTATTAATCACATTAACAATTTTATTAACCTAATTAATAATCCATCAAATGAATTATACAATTACATGCAACCTAATGAAAATTAATTATCATATAATTAACAATCATTACACATAATACATATTTAACAATTAAATAGCATTGTGAAACAAAATGCAACATTTGCTATTATAAATGAATATGACCAAACATCCTTGTAGCCAAAACATGATAATTACAACACAATTAACCATTAATTGTTTGCATTTATGATCATTAACCATTATCAACAACCAAATATGCACTAATTATTTAAATTGCAACATATACAATTGAAATTTAATACGGTCAATTTAATTAGGGTTTCATAACATCATTAACATTATTTCTTCTCATGAAACAACATTAAATGATGATGTTAAGACATAAAATTACATGAAAATAATAATCAATGATCAACCATCAATATGGCCAAATGCATCCACATAATAATCATTTCATCATATGAAATCACACTTCCATGGCTCCAAATTTATGATATGACTTCACTAATCATATTATCACATGAAAATGATGAACTATTCATCATTTTCTCTATTGAAACCAAGCAAGAACAACAATTGCTCCATAAATTCTAACTTTTCAAATTCAAACCCAAGTCTAAATCTTTCGATTTCAACCATCAACAAAGCATATAATCAACATATAAGGATGCTCTGATACCATTTGTAATGTTGATTAGGTGAAAGGATGGCAATTTGGGTTTATGTTATTCAAACATGTAATTTTTATCAATTTTCACAAAATTAACTTGAAATATATGGAATTAAGCTAACAATTAGCTTAGGGATGAAGAAATTAACCTTGAAAATACAAAGTCTTCAAGAAATCAAACACAAATGTTACCTCCTTGCCTTGGGCCAATTTCTAGAGTGAGAGAGAAATATAAGAGTTTTTTTTTATATTTTTGATAATTATCAAAAATCATACTAAAAATTGAAAATGGTCATATATAGATATATATATATATTCTCATTTACTAAAATACCCCTAGTCTTTTTAGTCAAAGATAAATGAGTCATAAAGGTTGTCCAACAAATTTTTTAATAGTAAATATAAAATATCACTTAGGCCACATATTTTAAAAAATTAAAAATTGATCAGTCAAACTCGTTTTGACCAAATTTATTTTAATTCCATTTATAATTCTAAATATTGATGGAATATTGTAACTTACTTTAAGCCACATTCGGGTCATTAAACATAGCTCTCAATTTGTTAAACTATTTAACGCATAAACCGTTTACAGTTTTTAACCTAATATCATATTCGAGAGTGTTAGATCTCTTTTAGATAATATTTAATCTATCTCATAGCAAAGAAGAGTATAAGTTATTGGTTGTGACCTCTTAGGTTTACTATAGAGTTAGTTGTGAGCTGAAATTGATCTTATCGAGTTCATTCCGAATAATTTGGATGCTCAATGACTATGATTAATGTCTAGCAACATGCTATAGTCCTTAAACTACAATGAAGAAACTCTTTATTGAACCTATTATGCCTAATTATACGTTCTGTGTGAATAATCTTCTTCCGTTAGTCTAATCCCAACTAAATTAGGGCTCACGGATGTTTAAACACTTAATTAAGTCATATGCAGATAATTAGTCAATATATGCTGAACTTGTCACTATGAACTCTTCGTATGACATTAATGCTTTGGCAAAAGACTTTGTTTTCAGTTATTAACAGTTATTTACTAATATCCAACTGAAAACTTGAATTTAGATCTAGTCAACAGAAACTCGAAATTCATTATATCGAGTCAACGGATTCCATTTAACAATCATTTACATCTCGATATAAACAATACATGACCAAACAGGCTTATGTGTACAATACGTGGTTAATCTCATATTTATACACCACATGAACCATATGCATCTATACTGATCAACAACTATGATATATCAAATCTAAAGAATAGTTAACACACTAGTATAATTATATGATGAATTATTGGCAATAAACTTTTGTCTGATTGATCATAGCTTTGGTCACGTTCGAAAAACAATTCTCTAACTGTCATTCCACACTAATATATTAATAATATAGCTATTATATCACTCGCATTAATATCATCTCATAATATTCACCGAAGACATTTAGTGTGCTTGCTGCACGATATCAATACTCAATTGATATTACTTTTGTAAGGAACAATTTTGATAATCATATTATCTGGGCATTTCATATGTATACTTAATCATTAGTATGATTAAAATGAGTAAACAACTTACACATATGAATAAGAAATAATTTCTTTTAATATGTATAGTACATATTACAACATTAATTAAACACAATGTGCCCTAAACCAACAACACGAATTATTTTAGGGCATACTGCACCAATGCTTTTGGTACATGCATCATAGTATTGTAAGTATGTGAGACAGACAGATAAAGGCTTAGGGTGATAGTGGGGTCTATCACTTGCTAGTAACATCTCTAGATTTAGGAATGTTACATTCTCACAAAATCCTATTATGGCCAAATTTTCATTCATGAAGCTAACATGGATTTTAAGCATTCATCAAGCAATCACAAGTATAATCAAAGCCTTAATCATGCTCTAATACCATTTGAAGGTTTTGATTAAGTGATTAGATGTAATTTAGGGTTTAATTAAATTAAACATGCAATTAAGGTTCCATTTAACCAATTTAAATAAAATTAAAGTTTAATCACCAACATTTAGTGATGTGTGATGAAAATAAACCTCTCCAATGCTAGGTCTCCTAGAGAATCAAATCCTTAAGCTTAAATCCCTGCTTTGGCCGAATATGGAGAGGAAGAGAGAGCTTGTTTTTCTTTTCTTAATTTTTCAAAATATCATTTCATGTCTCCCAAAAGTGAAAAATAACCCATTTATATATTTTAGTCTTATTTACTTAAATACCCTCATCACCTTTATGAAAGAAAAACACCTACAAAGCTTGTTCAACAAGGTTTGTAATAATAAAAAGCAAAATAACAAGTTTACCCTCATTAAACAATTTAATGCCAAACTTGTTCTAAAACTATTTAAACCAATTTTGACCAACTTTATTTAATTTTATTTATATTTTCTAATATTAATAGAATAAGATAATTTACATTAAATTACAATTGGATTATTTAATTAAGCTCTCGGATCTATTAAACTATTTAATATGTAAACCGTTTATACTTTTCAGTCAAATATTATCTCTGAAAGTGTTAGCTCTCTTATTGATAATATTTATTCTATTTATTAGCAAGAATAAACTCAAGTTATTAATTGTGACCTCTCCGGTTCACTGTGGTATTAGCTGTGAATCGAAACCGAACTATTTTGTAATGCCCCCCCTACGTGGCAATTTGTAGACCCCAACCCCTCAAGAGGTAGCCCCCGTAGTGATGTGGCATTCATGCCCGCAAATCCTTATGGCTTACAAGTAAGATTTGTTTACTTTGGTACTCACTTTGCACTTAGGAGACTTAAGTCTCAAGTTCAAGTCATGAAGTAGCGAACTACGTAAAAATAAGCCAGCTTGGGCTAAGGCCACGAAGTCACAAAGTCATGAGGCCTTGGGCTAAAGTAAACAAATCCTACTTATGTGTCATAAGGCTTTGCGAATATGGATGCCACATCATTATAGAGGCCACCTCTTGAGGGGTTGGAGCCAACAAAGTGCCACGTGGGGTGTTACATATTTAATCACATTTCGCACTCTTCGAAACTCAATGACTATGGTTAACATCTAACAATATGTCATAGTCCATAAACCATAATAAAGAAAATCTTTATTGAACTGTTTATTATCGATTGTATATACCATGTGGGATATATCCTTCCATTTGTTTAATCCCGACTAAAGTAGGGCTCATAGAAGTCAAAACCCTAAACTCAGTATCCTTTTGGATAATCGGTCACTACGCGCTAAACTTGTCACCACGAAACTCTTTCATATGACTAATATTGTTCCCTGGTCATGAGTTTTATTTTCAGGCGTTTACTAAAATCCGACTGGGAACTCAAATCTGAATTGAGTCAACGGAAACTCAAGATCCTATGTATCCAAACAACTGATTCCATCTTGACAATCACTCGTATTTCAACATAAACAACACATAACCAAACCGGCTTATTGTGTAAAACATGATTAGTCTTACACTTATACACCATATGAATCATGAGCATCCATATCGAATATCGACTATAATGTCTTAGGTCAAAAGACTACTTCACATACTATTACAATCAAATGATGAATCATTAATCACATACATTCCATGTGATTCATCATTGCTTTGGTCACACTCGAAAAACAGTTCTCTAACTGCTAGTCCATACTAATGCCCTAATGACATGATTATCATTATCATCTGCGCTAATATCATATTATGATATTCACCAGAGGCATTCAGTATGTCTACTATGCGATATTGATGTCCAGTCGATACCACTCTCGTGAAAAACAGTTTAGATAATCAAATTATCTAACAAATTCATATTCATACTCTATCCACAAGTATGAAAAGACGGAAGAAGTAGCATATGCAAATAAGCAAGAAACATTTTTTTTATAAATGAATATGTATAATATATATTATAATTTGTGATTCCATATAAAATACCCAAAATCGACAACACTAATAGTTTTAGGGCAAACTACACTAACATATATAAGACTAAGATTCTTTGAATAAAATATTATTTTATTTATTTTAAAAAATATACCTAACAAACTCTAAAAATTAGACTGAATGAGTAAATTATGATTTTACTTATATAGAATAAATAAATCAATGGAATATTTATGTTAGTTAACTTGCGATTAAAGTAATGTAGAAGAGAGATAAGTATTTTTTTATAAAATTTATCACAAATTGAAATTACCATAAATCTCAACGAATGTATTTGATAAAATTCCTAATAATAATAATGTAATTAAAAGGGGTGTTGAGTCTTTTTAAGTGTGAAACAAGACAAAAATACTCTTTGTTACTTCATTAAAAATGGGAGTTAATGGACGTTTGGTCAAAGAATTAAAGTAATGTCAATTGAAACAAAAATGACCCAGTATTGAAGAAATAATAGAAACTTTGGTGACTAATATGAAAATCACTCTACTTTAATTATTTGTGGAATATAAGGACTAAACTGAAAATTTTCTAAGCATTATAACCCCTTGGTATTTTTTTCTCCAAGTTAAAAATAAAAAGTAACCATGTAAATTTCATAATTAAAATATATTTGAAATCAATTAAATATTAAGAGTATATTAATTATTATCATTTTTAAATTAACTTGTGCTATCAAAACACAAGCATTGATGAAACCCACAAATAAATTTACATAAAACGATAAACATGTGCACCCTAAATAAAAAATACTTGAATCTTCATTTACCAACTTTACAAAGTTCAGGCCTCAAACCAAAACCAACCAAAAGAAAAGAAAAAAATACTGCCATTTTCCTTGCAACCGGAATAGCTTACAATAATAATCTCAATCAATCAATTGTGACAAACTGATCAAAAGTAGTACTTGACTATAAAACTTATCCCTTTGATATTGTGGGAATGTTTTGTCTTTGATAATGGAACAAGTGGTGACAAACATTCCTTTGGATTGGAATGGAAGTAATCTTCTTCCTTAGGTTTGTCTAGAATTTTCAATCTTTGTGTTGGGCCTCCCATCCTTTCTGCATGAACTCCTTTCACGACTTATGAGAATTCATTCCAGCTTAATGTTCCATTCTTGTATTGGTCTATCAAATTGACTAATCCCAATCGGTCTAGGTTTATCGTCACCTTGTACCCCAAGTATCTATAAAATTATTTAAGCATACCAAAGACATGTGCAGTATTGACATATTGTTCAAATGTTAACCTTTTTCCTCTGAAAGGTTACAAAGAAAACAAAAATGAAGATAATTATTAAATGGAAAAGCTAATTAATAATAAGTAGGTGGAATATAAAATTGTTGAGATTATATGATGGGAAAATACCTTCGATGACCTTCAACAATTTTTTCCAAGTTTCCTCCATACGTTAGCACGAAAATATCTCTTGCCAGTGATATAACAGAATCCAATGCTGCCATTTGGCTCAAATGGCTTTGAAATAGTTCAAGTCTGATATTGGTTGTAATGTTTCTTTTTTAACCTAATTTAAACATCAAGGAGGAAGAAATTAAATATGAACAAGCACAGTGTTATTTGTATTGAAATTGTTCTTCAAGGTTCATTCAACTAACCAAATTAGGATAAAATGCTCTGAAACCTACTATTCTTCTTTCTCCCCATATATATCTCCAGCAGCAATGTAAATTTGCATATTGGTATCGACTTCAAACGCTCGCAAGGCAAGTGTTGTTTCCTCAGGAGTCAAAAGGCACAAACCTGCTTGCCTTTTTGTTTTAGAATCTACTTCCTTTTCTATCCACCATGGATAAGCATATCTGACAAATATGTTTGAAAGCACAATCCTTTTACACTTAATGAAAAGAGATATTTAACTAATTGCTAGGTTTTTCCTTGCTTTTGTCCTCCAAATATATGAACTTTTCTCACCTCATTTCTATCAACTCTTTCATTTCTTGGTCATTGCAACCTTCAATACTACCAGAGAATACTAACACGACCTTTTCGTATAAGAGATGAAGAACTAAGAAAGAGCATTTTCCCTCATAATACTAACAATCTTCTTGCCCATCTCCTCAATTGGGGCAGTGAATCTTAGAGCTTCTTACATTACTCGACATCGAACGACATCGAAGCTCTGAACATCCTTAGGAAGATCATTATTGGCAAGTTTAGTATCGGTTTTGATGAAATGTACAACCTTATACATTTCAATACAAGGGAGAATCTGTTCTAAAAAATTTTAAATATCAGCAAAAATATTAATAGTTGTGATTAATTTTACCTAAAATATGCAAGCCTTGTTAAAGAAGGAAATAAAAAAACGTGTTATAGTAATATGACACATTTCATTAACTAATGTGAGGCATGCAATAATATGAAGTTCTATACGCTCTTCTCTTCTCCTTACTTGGCAACTCTTTAAGTATTCAAACCTGATTTCTCAATGAGTTGATGAAATAATCCATATCAAATATATCTTGGAACTGACTGCCAATCAAGTATCGAAAAATTAATGTAAAAGCTTAAAAGAATTATATATAGCACCTCATAATACTTAAGAGAAAATAATAAAATAGTAAATAAGAAAGTTGCACTTGTATTACCATTGCAAAACTTCCACTTGATCCCTCAAAGAAGGATAACCGAGTATTACATATATACAAAGTTAATTGATGAGCAAGAAAAGAGAGAAAGTGACTTTTGTATAAGTGTATGGTTGATCAAATCACAGTCATTAATTTAAAACAGAATGTACTATGTCCTTTTCATTTTGGCAATAACCATTGGTATAATGTACAAATTCCAACTCAGCATCTAATGCATTGCCTTCTTGTTGTACCAAGGCTGCACATACTGGTGCCACCTTTTCCTTTCCTTTGCTGCTGTGTTTTGCTTTGTTGTTGTGATCTACTTTAGTCCTTTTAGGAATAATTCTAACATCCCCTCTTAAGCTCATAGTTCTGGGCAGCACATTGAGCTTGTTTTTGAAGAAGCTAAACTTGTTGTAGGTTAGAGGTTTGGTCAATAAGTCTATAACTTAATCCTCAGTTAAAATGTACTTGATTTTCAATTCTCTAGCTGAAACTTTATCCTTTACAAAGTGCAAATCAATCTCTATGTATTTGGTTCTTGCATGAAACACTGGATTTAAGACTATAACTGCTGCACTCATACTGTCACTCCATATTACTGTTGTGCCTTCAGTGTGAATTTGTAATTTATTGAAAACAAATTGTATCTAACATATCTCGGCACATGCATGAACTATTGCCTTATTCTCTAACTCAGCACTTAACCTTGCTACAACTTGTTATTTTTTCGAACTCCATGACACTAGGTTGCTTGCAAAGTAAACACAATAGCCACTAATAGATTTTCGATCATCAATTTCACTTCTCTTATTTGCATCACAAAATCCTGTCAGGTCTAATTTTGTGTTTTGTTGAACATAAGACTATAGTTTGCAATTCCTTGAATGTATCTTAAGACCCTTTTAAGGCTAATCCAATGTAAATCCATTGGATTTGACATGTATTGACTAAGTTTATTTACTACAAAAGAGAGATCGGGTCTTGTAAGTGTGACATATTGCAGGCATCTTATAATGTTTCTATACATGGTTTGACTTACCAATAGTGAGCCTTTATTTCCTTTTAGTTTGATTCTAGAACTGAAGGGTGTGTCCACACTCTTACTAGATTCCAAATTTGTTTCCCTTATAAGATCTTGTATGTATTTATTCTGAGAGATGAACAATGAACCTTCAGTTCTTGAAACCTCAATCCTAAGGAAAAAGTGTAGATTTTCCAAATCTTTTAAGGCAAAGTTCTTATTCAGTTTTTGAATTACTACTTTAATTTTGCTTTTATTGTTACCTGTTATCACAATACCAGCAACATAAATGAGCAAAATTGTGATGTCATCTCCTTACCTTTTTAGAAATAAAGAAGTGTCTAATCTTGAGTTATTGAAGCCCCAATCGAGCAAGGCTGTTCTCAGCTTTTCAAACCAAGCCCTGAGTGCTTGTGTTAGGCAATACAAAGACTTCTTGAGTCTGTACATATGATTTGGTTTTGGCTGAGTCTTCTAGTCCTTCAGGTTGACTCATATAGACCACTTTCGAGAGTTCACCATTCAAGAATGCATTGTTTATATCTACCTGTCGCAGCTCCCAATTGAATACCATTGATAAGCTTAAGATAATTCTGATTGTTGATGCTTTTACCACCTGGCTAAAAGTTTCATTGTAATCTATTCCAAGGTTTAGTGAAAACCCTTTGCTACCAACCTGGCTTTCAGTTTCAACATGCTCTCATCAGGCTTCTCTTTTACTTTATATATCCATTTATTTCCTTCTATCTTATATTTAAGACTATATGGTACCAAAGACCACGTTTCATTCTTGATGATTGCATCACATTCATCTAATATGGCTTGTTTCCAATTGGGATCTTTTAGTACTTCGGATGTGGTGTTTGGTATGTCAAAATGTTCTCTTATTATATATGTTTTTGGCTTGAAAATTCCTACTTTGCTTCTGGTGATCATGAGGTGTGTAGGTAGAATATTTATGTGTTGTGTTTGAGTGTTTGAGTTGTTGGATTGTGCAAGGTGTTCTAAGGTTGTGTTTGGTGACATTGTCTATTGTATGTTTTTTGTAGAATCTGTGTTTGATTAATTCATTGTATCCTCATTATCATCGATAGGAGAAAGTGAAGCTAAATTTTATGTTGAAGTAGGGAAGACTGCCTCTCTGCAAGCTACTGTACCACTTTGTGGTGTTGTATTTCTGAATGGATTTAAGAAGAATTGACTTACTTGCATGCTGTTTTCTTGACTTATGACAGGCTCATTGTTTGAAAAGCTATAGTTATCCTTAAATAGGAAAGAGTTTTCATTGAAATTGATATGAATTGCTTTGTAGACTATACCTAAACTATAAAGACAGAGATAGCCTTTATGAAAGGCACTTAGACCTAATAACACACACCTAGATGTGTGGAATCAAATTTATGTTTGTTGCATAGTCTCAAGTAAAGAAAACACTCGCAGCCAAATGTTTTTATCATTGACAAATCTGGTTTTCTATTGTACAACATTTCAAAAGGTGTTTTGTTGCCAATGGTTTCAGAGGTTGTTCTATTTATCACATATGTGGCATTGCTAAATGAGTTCCACCAATACTTTAATGGCATCCCTGCCGAAGAAAGTAAAGACAGACTAACCTTAGTAATGTGTCTATGTTTCCTCTCTGATGTCCTATTTTGATGGTAGGTGTAACAACATGGATACCTCAGCTGTATTCCTTCTTATTTTAGATAGGTTTCAAAGGATTTGAACTCTCCTTCTACGTCACATTAAAAAGCTTTGATTCTTTTATCTAAGAGTTTCTCAATTTGTGTTTTGAAAGTGACAAATGTGGTGAAGGAATCTGACTTTCTGGTTAAGTGAAATAGCCAAGTAAAATTTGAGAAATCATCTATGAAAATTATCTAATATCTGAATCCTTGGTTTGACACTAGAGGTGCAGGGCCCCATAGGTCCGAGTGTATCAATTCTAATGGCATGAAGGCTTTTGTTTCAGTGTTTTTGAAGTTGAGTCTGTGTGCTTTGCCTAATTAACATGTAGTGCAAAAAAATAATGAAGAATTTTCATTGAAATAGGAAACATTACAGCTTGAGAGTGTATTTTTGAGTGTTTTTACATGAACATGGCCTAGTCTTCTATGCCAAACATTCAAACTATTTTTAGCACTCAAGTTTTCAACATTAGATTTTAACAAAACAGTAGAAAGCATTGACTCTGGTTTTCTAATTGTAGCAACACTATGACTTTAACTTAAGTTTTTATTCAATGCAGGAATATCAAATGAAAATTGTGGTACCAGCAGTTTGTAGAGGCTATTCTCAGCTACTCCTTACAACAGAGTTTTCCCTTAGTCTTTATCCTTAATCAAACACATGTTCCCACAAAATACAATAAAAATATTGTTTATCTTTGGTGAGTTTTGATATGCTAATTAAATTTTTTCTAATTTCTTGAATGTATAACAAGTGTTTCAGGTGTAGTGGTTTTGGTGTTTGTAGAGTAAAGTGTCCTATGTACGAAATGAGGAGTTTAGTACCATTACCCACTGCCAACTGTTCTGATCCTGTGTATTCATTAGCCATCTTCAAATTATTCATGTCGTTGGTGATGTGATTGGTTGCTCCATTGTCCAAGTACCAAGAAAGGTCAGTTGGATTTCTAGGTGCTGCCATGTATGCACTTTTTTGTTCTGATTTGGTTGCTACCTGAGGAGTGAAATCTTTGTTAAATATGTGCTAGCAACTTGTTGCAATGTGACCAGTTTTGTTGCATATCTGGCATATGGGTTTGTTGTTCTTGTTCCCCATTTTTCCTCTTCCCTTTGGTTGTGAAACTTGTTAATTCTAGTTGAAGCTTCCCTTTGAGTTTTGCTGATTTTGAAAGGTATTTCTTTCATTCAAACTTTAAAATCTTCTCTGGAAGTTACCGGTTTGTGCAAAATTTGCTGTCAAATTTGCTTGCATATTCTGATTTGGAACAAACAAATTCCTCTTGATTTTTTTTTTAAAACTGAGTAGCATTGCATATACATCTTGTAAGAGCATTTTTTCTGCCCTTGATGTTATGTTAACCACCACTGAGTCATATTCTGGGCCTAAACCTTCCATGAGATACATGATGAATTCATTATCTATAACAGCATTTCCTACTGTTCTTAAGCTATCCACTAAGGTTTTCATCTTATGATAATATTCATTCATAGTCAGAGATTCTTTTCTTGTGTTTTGAATCTGTGATCTAAGTTGCATAGATCTTGTAGTGGTTTTTGCTGAAAACAACTTTTCCAGTATAGTCCATACTTCTCTAGAGGTGTTACATTGAATTGTTGAAGTTAGAATGCTCTCAGTCATGGAAGAAAGCATCCAGCTCATAAGCATTTGATCGTGTTTCATAAGTTTGGTAATCTAGGTTTTCAGATGTGGTGATGTGTTGGTTTTCATCAACAGTAGCAATCATTCTCCTTGATGCTTCTTGTGATCCATCAATGAAGCTTTGTAACGAGTTAGCTCGGATGCTAGAGAGAATCTGAGATTTCCACAGTAAATAATTTGTGTTTGTGAGTTTAATTGGGGTGGAGAAAGAGAAGGGAATGTTGTTAGCTACGAGGGAGGTATGTGTGGTATGTTGTGAAAAAATGCTTTGGTTGCTTTCTTCCATTTGTGGTGGCTTTGATACCAACTTAGAGAAAACAATAAACAGTAAATAAGAAAGCTACACTTGTATTACCACTGCAAAACTTGCACTCGATCCCTCTCAGAGAAGGAAAACCGAGTGTTACATATATACAAAGTTAATTGATGAGCAAGCAAAGAGAGAAAGTGACTTTTGTATAGGTTTATGGTTGATCAAATCAGTCATTGATTTAAAACAGAATGTACTATGTCCTTTTCATTTTGGCAGTAACCGTTGGTGTAACGTACAAATTCCAGCTCAGCATCTAACGCATTGCCTTTATTGCTGTACCAAGGCTACACGTACTGGTGCCACCTTTTCCTTTCCTTTGCTGCTGTGTTCTGCTTTGTTGCTGTGCTCTGCTTCAGTCCTTTCGGGAATAATTCTAACAATAATTGACGAAACTTTGTGCACATAAAAAAGATCTAGCTGCCCCAGAATGAAGTGTTATCCAGTTCAGGGATAATAAATGTTAAATTCAAATATCTTGTAATGACAACCATGTCACAAATCTGTAGACCATAGAAATAATTATTTATGGAAGTTATTAAACAAAATTAAAAGAAATGATGATGAAAAACAAGCAGATTCAGATTATATACACTATTTACACCAGCTCGCATTTGATTCAATCCTCCATTGGAATACACCATCAAGTATCCTTTGTTGTTGTAAAACCCCAAAGACAATGCAAAAATAATTTCGTATTCACCCATTAACTTGTGTATCTTTTGCTATAGTGATTGCATTTACATGCACTCATCATGCACCTTCAAATGTAGAATAATTAAGAAGAGACTTACTTTTATCTGGAAAAGAAGGACAACAAGGCTCATACTTAATTACCATCGGCCACTCCACGGTTTCTTCTTGAAATGTTGTCAGCTGCAATCCATAAAACCGCGGCAAAATCATTATAGCTGTTACTACTAGAGCCCAAAACTGATATTTAGCTAATCGACCAGGCGTGATTGCTCCAATGATTGTGTTCTTGAGATTTTCAGCTTTGAATCCTCCAACCGGTATACTTCATTTTATTGCACGATTTCTTCTTCAGCTCTATTTCGATATATTCCGACTGCATACAGCCTACCTTGGTGTTATCCATTTATATACACCTACCCAAAAATCTGTTCAAACTATATTATACATTCAATCTCAACGAAATTCTTTTGCATGCAACACGAAACTATATATACATATAACTTCAAAACACACAAATAACAGCTCAGTTGTGAAAACATATATAGAACAGATACCTCAAGGAAGTAATATCAAGTAAATTCCCAGATTGATTCTGATCTCTAATGGGTGAATTAAGTTTCTTGACTAGAATCCGATGAATAATTACCGGAAAGTTGTGATGGGGAAGGTTCTCTAGTTGAAAGTGACTATTTTTGCCTCCGTCCAACATTACTTAGATGAGAGATTGTGAAGGGTCATAAATGTACGGTGACAACTCTTCACAATAGATCGGTCTTTTGGGATAGAGATCATTTGCATCAATTTAGTATAGAGCAGACCCAATTTGATATCAGAGCAAACCCAAGCAAAAAAAATATGCGGGATCATACGAGACGTGTGCCTGCAAGGGAAAAGAAATGAAACAAAATATCCTATAGTTAGAGGTGATTATTTTAGCCTCCATCCCACGTTACCTGAGTGAGAGATTATGAATTGCCTTGTATCAACGTGACAACTCTTCTTTTGGGATAGAACCCGTTTGCAGCAAGCCGGCTTTAGGACTCACCAACAGGACGGTACGCAGAGAAGAGCAAATTCCGAAGTCTTTTTAAGCTAGGTGAAATGATAGGAGAAAACTCTAATGCTGCAGCTACTTAACCACGTGGCTTCAAATCCATTTCGTCAATTAATTTTTTCTTCAACGTGTAATAAATTAGACTTATTGAATGCGACTTAAATAGTTGGATGAATTTATAATATAATGTCAAATTTTTCGTGATTAATAACTTATCAATTTCACTGGTCTTTCAAAAAAAAGGAATTATCGATTTAACTGTCGAAAGTAAATTCAATCCTACTGCTAGAGCGAAGGATATCATGGATGTCAGATTAGATGAATTCATGCACTGATGCACTCTCAATCTTTGTATGCATTAAGAAATGTTCAAATTCGTCATACAAATTAGAAATATATATCCTACCTATGTCAAATTAAATATTATTTAAGGGCAAAGAAAGATCATATGGGAATTTGATAAAACAGTAGATCTCACTGCATTTATCATGGTAGCATCGCACAATAAGTACAGATTTAGGTGAGTAGAGAAAATTTAATAAAATATGAGCAGGCAGGCCAGTCAACATAAAATATAATAAAAACATATCAAAACGGCTATAGATAACTTGATTTGAAAGAGTTTACAAGTAATTTATAATTGTATGCATTAATAATTATTTATTGTTTTATATAATATTGAAAAAGAAATGTTGTTGGAAGAAAAAAATAATATTCAATGAAGATTTTCAAATAATATTTAGTGCAATTAACAATCCCAAAGTCTTTCACAAGTTTAGGTTTGTTCGTAAATAGGAGAGACTATCTTCATATTATGAAAACCTAAAAGAAGGGTGTTATTATTAATAGTAATATTATAATTCATTCATATAAATTTATAACGGTGTTATATAATTGTTATATATTTTATATTTTTACAAATATACCCTGATGCTGTCTGAATCTAATTGAAATGTTTGAAGAGCAAAAATTATGTTAAAAATCGACATTCCTCTGGTCCTTAATTGAAGAATAAGAAAAGTCATCAATTCCGTGTTCTGTCAATATCCATCTCATCTTTTCCTTGATTCATTAAAAGCCTTCAATATTTGAATATAACAAAAGTATTTGCAAACAAAATTAATATGCCGATCGACGGATTGAATATGCAAGCTTGCATTGCATTTTTGCAAGTTACTGTATACATATATGATAAATCTAATCTCTTAACCCAAAATGACAGAAACAATCCAAGTTTTTCTGACATCCGAGGTTTTCAAACTTCGATCCTGCCTGTTATGAGAAACAACAGGAAAATTATTTCCATTTTTTCAACAAATACTAATAATAATAATAATAATAATAATAATAATAATAATAATAATAATGACGCAATGCATATCCATATGATCAGCAATTGCTCAATCCC
>JAXCLQ010031232.1:0-26187 GCA_035584115.1 Cedrela odorata | reverse complement strand
TTGTAAATTAGTTTACGATTAATAAAATGACATTTATATCATTTTGCATATTCAGTTGCGTATATATATATATAAATAATAAATATAAAATGCAGAATGAGATCCCGTGATGTATTATGACGTTAGGACTCTATCTGCAAGGAGTTGTAGATATGAATACAAAGTTTAATTTAAATACATCCGAATTAGTTTCCAGTTGAGGTATTGTCATATGGGAGTATGACATTACATGATGTGCTTAGATTAGGTCATCATTTTATAGAGCTCGGAAAGTGCTTTCCATTGAAACCATGTACGTCCACTAACTCTTTCTAAATCCAAAGTTATGACTTCTTAAACTTTAACACTCATTTTCGCTCGGTTCAAGAGCATTCTGTTCAAATTGAGGACAATTAGCTCAACTCAGAACTATTGTTCTTGGCTCAGGTCATCATTTTATAGAGCTCAGAAAGAGCTTTTCCATTGATATTTTGTACGTTCCTTAACTCATTCTGGACCGAAAATTATGACCTCTTAAATTTTAACACTCGTTTTAGCTCGGTTTGGGAGCATTCTGTTCGGATTGAGGACAATCAACTTGACTTGGCACTATTGTGCTTGGCTCAGGTCATCATTTTATAAGCTTTCTATTGATATCTTGTACGTCTCCAACTCTTTTTGGATACAAAGTTATGACCTCTTAAAGTTTAACATTCATTTCAGCTCAATTCAGGAGCATTCTATTCGGATTGGGGATAATCATCTCAACTCGGAACTATTGTGCTTGTCTTAGGTTTTCATTTTATAGAGCTAGGAAAGAGGTTTCCATTCATACCTTATTCGTCCCCTAACTCTTTCTAGATCCAAAGTTATAACCTCTAGAAGATTGACACTCATTTCCGCATGGGACAGAAGTATTATGTTCGTATCGGGGACAATTAGCTTGGCTTAGCACCATTGTGCTCGACTCAGGTCATCATTTCATAGAGCTTAGAAAGAGCTTTCCATTGATACCTAATACGTCTTAGAATCTCAAGCTCCAACATCTGAGTTAGCAGATTCTATCTTAGTCATCATCTGTCCTCATACACTTAAACACATCGCCAGCAAGCTTCTTTCACTAGGCATGGCTAGCCCGATGTGATATACACAAGTGAACGATGTGTCTTAATGCGGAGGGCAGCCATGACACCTCAGGTTATAGAACTAGTGATACACTAGTATGTCTATGTGACATATTATTAACTATGGATAACATGTGATTCGTCACGTTTGGTCACGTTTAGTAACACGTTCTCCAACATATTACCCATATTTTACTATTATGACATGAGACTCATCAACCAACTATTAGTATCCAATACTAATTATTGGCAGCATCAAACATACCAGTCATGCAATGTCATACTCTCATATGACAACATTTCAATCAGAAACTGATTCAGATGTATTTAAATCATAGACTCTGTAATCATATCTACAACTCTTTGTAGATAGAATCTTGACATCATAATAAATCATGGGATCTTATTCTGTATTTTATATATAATATAATTTCGCAACTAAACATGCAAAATGATATAAAAACTATTTTATTAATCGTAAACTAATTTACAATTAATTATACAAATATATATATATATATAAGAATGATATCCCTAAACCGTATGATACGATTGGTTCTAGTACATATCTCTAACTATAAAGACAAGTCCTACATTCATTCATAAGTAGTTCTGAACATTTTCTCTTAAAGTCTAAGTGCTTACAAATATCTTTCAAGTTTCAAAATCAAATATTGAGTGTACCAAATACTATAAACACATTTTATACACCTAGTTCTTTCATTTGTAATATTCTCTATTGTTAGAGAATTATTTGAAAGTGTAATCTATTTTCTACATCTATTCTCATATGTAAAAGAGTTAAGTCTTTTAAATCAGGAATTAGTAGTGCATATACCCCTGGGGCAGAAATTACTCAAAAAGACTGTGTTTAAACAATGTGGTGTGATAGTGGGAGAGACTACCTTAGAGGTAGATCTCATTCCTCTAAAGACCTAGGATTTTGATGCCATTCTAGGGATGGATTGGTTATCACAACATCGAGCTTCAGTGGATTGCTTTGCAAATTGAATTTTCGAAAGTCTGGTGAACCTAAGATAGTTTGGAGCGGTGAGCGCAACGTGCTCTCATCTTGTGTAATTTCGGCTTTGAAAACAAAGCGGTTATTGCAAAAAGGCTGTGAGGCATTCCTAGCACATGTAGTGGATATGACAGTCTAAGAGAAACAATTAGAGTATACCCCTGTTGTAAATGATTTTTCAAATGTATTTTCAGATGAGTTGCCTAGAATACCTCCAGGACAAGAATTTGACTTTGGCATAGATCTTATGCCTGGAGCTAACCCAATCTCTATGCCTCTTTAGTAGAAACTGAAGTTTTAATTTTTTTTAATCTAATTAATTTTAAGGCATAAAATGTAATATATACCTAAGTATGTGATTATTATAAATATGTTTCAGATTTTTTTATTATATATTGATAAGGTATCAGGGGATGAAGTTGTAGGAAATTACATGAAGAAAACAAGTCTTGAAATTTAATTTAATAAAGTTATTTGATTTTTGGGTCAAATATTATATATATATATATATATATTGCAGATTAAAGTATAAATCAAGCTTAGCTCAATTGGTATTTAGATTAAAGCCCAAAATGGGTTTAGTAACAAGTTCGTTGAATTAACATATTGTGGTCATTTTATAAATAACTTGTGGATTTTAGTTAAATCTTATAAAACCATTTAGAAATGGGGCTAAATGAAATTAAACAAAATTTAAGCCCAAACTAAAAATTCAAGATCCGTCCCAAATGTAATTATATTTAAACACTTCCTTTTTTTCATTTCTTAGGATTTCATTTCAATTTTAAAATGTTAGAAAGGTAAAGATAACTCTAGAATAAAGGAGAAGGATGGAGAAAACATAGGAAGCTTGTGTTTGGCCGAGTAAAGGGAAGAAATGGAAGGAATTTCCTTGAAAGAGTAGCAAAAGAGAAGTTTTTTTCACTTGTGTTTCTCTTACGAAGATGGTGAGACGGGATGCAAAAAGAAGATTTCGGCAAAGGGAGGCCAAAATTGGGAAGCAAATGGGTGAGGAAGAAAGAAATTGCTGTGAATGGGAGGAGGGAGTGGTTTGGTTGCTTTGGTGAGACGAAAAAGTGGAGGAAAATGGATTTTTCAGCAAGGTACACACTCTTTAAAATTTCTGGGAATTTTGATTTACGAAATTGGTGATAAAATTGTTATGGGTTTGGTTTTATATGGAAATTTTGTGTTGTGGCTTGTTGGGTTGTAAAAGGGTGAAAACTTTGTGTTGGATTGGTATAAGATTTGGAGTGTTGTTTATGCAAAGGGCCGTAAACAGTGTACGAATTATAATATTGGAAGTGTGTTAATGTTTAATAATATGAAATTTGCATGTAAAGATGTGTGTGTAAAGGATTAATAAAAGATAAAGTTGATGGACTATGAAAATTTATAGGCTGTGAATAGTATGTGTTTGTATATAAATATATGGCAATGAACTAGTTAATTTCATGTCAGTGAATAACTTGTGTAAATGAGAGTGCTATAGCTATGTATGTTGCATGAAAAGTGTGAAACCAAAGGCTAATGATGCATGAACAATGGTGGAAATGGTTAATATGATAAATGGCTATGAGTATAGTATGTAGATGGTTATGTTATGAGGGGGAGAATATAGAAATGTACGTCAATAGATGGAAGAGGAAGGTTTATGAAATTTTGAATGGTTATTGAAACTTGACTTAGGCTCAGTATATAGTTGATAAAATAAGTTATGGACATCCAATTAATGCGCTATAAAATTCTAGAGAAATTAGACACAATTATGAGTAATATAGTAAAAATTTAGAATTTTTCGAGATAAGATGTGTTCCCATAAATTTTAGGAAAGTAGCTGCCATGTACAACATTTTGGTTTATCAAAAATGTTGAGCAGCGGATAGAAAACCCAATATGAAATAAGGTTCTCGACATCGGATTTTAGTGCCGTAAAATTTCTTATAAATTAGACACATAAGAGAATAATATATCTAAAAATCAGAATTCTAGAATATAGGTGCCTTATTTCGGCACCGCACACTGTTGTGTATCTGCATAATGTGTAGTAAATTGATCATAACTTGAATATTAGGAATCAAAATTAAGATCCGTAAAAGGATACTAAAATTAGAAATAACAAGGAATAACATAGTCAAAAATTAGATTTTTTTGTTGTGGAACAAATTTCCAAAAAATTAGAGAAGCTCACAGTTCTTATACAAAATTTGGTTGAAATAGTATTTGTTTAATTAAGTATAAATTGGGATATAGAAATCTAAATTAAAAACCGTAAAAAGCCACATAATCTAGACATATAAGGGATAAACATATTAAGAATTTGATTTAAAATTCAATACCGATCGATACCAATAAAAAGACAAAATTACCCTTGTTGCGGATAGATGTTGTTCAGGATAAATAAGATGGAAATTGTGATTTTTTCGAAGTAGGTAACGATAGTTCGAGACTCTCATATTGTCTATTAATAATTAAGATCATGTGTAGTATATTTATTAGTTTTTATGACAAGTATATGGTATTTTGGGTTTTAACGAAAAGAATGTATTTGTAGATAGTTGACTTAGTCAACCATTGGCGAGGCAGCAAGTTGGAAATGGTTAAGCGCAAACCTGTGAGTGAATATTTTATTTTTAAAATGTTACTTATACAAAATATTTGATTTATGAATGTTTTAGAAAAACTTATTGAAATAAATATTTTATTGTATATTTTCTAGAATATGGTTTAGACAAATATTTGAGTTATATATGTTTTGAAATTTAAATTGAATTGTTAAGCTATTTTTTTTTTTATAAATCCAGTGTTTATAATTGTGTTATATTAAAAATGAAGATAAATTTGATTTGGAGTAAGAGTAAGTTTATAATATGTTTTGGATGTTTATGCAATATTCTGTGGATGGATTAAGACGTGATAAACTGATTTGTGATGACACGTGAATTTTATGATGAACATTACATGTGGATTTTATATTCGAGATTTTTGGTGCAAGTGCTTAGCTTGAACATGTCTGTACACAGATTTTGCCCTTACCAAAGAAAGGGGTAAGGGAGAGGTTACCATTTCCATCTTTGTAATTAAGTAAGAAGCAAAAGAGAGGTTGCGGCTGAATAAGTAGATGTTTGGCACCACATCCACTTGTCCAAGCTAACACTAATGAGAGGGCTAATAAAATTGTTTTATATAATTATTTAAAATAACTTGTTAGCGGGTCTCAAGGTGTTCATCAGCAGCGCACTGGTGAATATCTCGAGGGATAGTTTCCTGGTAAGTCCATATTTTTATTTAAACATCCACAGAATGACTTTTATATATATGAAAATAATCTTATTAGGCTTTATTTATTCAAGTGAATATTTTTAATTAAATGTGAAAAGTTATTTTAAAACTTGTACTCTTACTCATTCATATTTTCTTATTTTAATCTTATCCACTCACTAGATCCTTAAAACTCACTCTCTTCACCTTTCAATGTTGCAAGATGGATAAGGATGGACAGGTAGTTAAAAAAAAAGGAAAATGATTCAGTATAGCTAAGACACAGACAGAAGACAAGAAGTACACATTGCAGTCATTAGGGTTCATGGGTTCAGCATGCATTGAGATCCTGCATGGTTGAGATAGTAATGTATTAAAATGCTAATTGGAATGTATCATATACTTTACAATATAAAATATTGTAATACACTAAAAATTTTATTTATTTTATAATTGAGCTTATCGCCCGTAGGTGATATTGTAATACACAAAAAAATTTATTTATTTTATACTTGGGCTTATCGCCTGTAAGTGTAATATGTATTGTGTCTCATCAAGTGGTTTCATATTTATAAATGTATTTAGATTAATCGTGAGGCTTAGGGTGATGGTGGGAATCCATCACCTGCTAGTAACATCTCCGGGTATGGGGTGTTATATCCATATCGTATGACACCAACGAAGCTCAAGGAGCTTAAGGTTCAGTTGCAAGAGTTGATTGATAAAGGTTTCGTTAGACCTAGTTTTTCTCCTTGGGGCATACCTGTTTTGTTTGTAAGAAAGAAAGACGGTACTTTGAGGTTGTACAATGATTACCATTAGTTAAACAAGGTAACTATCAAGAATAAATACCCATTGCCCTGTATTGATGATTTATTTAACCAGTTGTAAGGAGCGACTGTATTCTCTAAGATTAACTTGAAATCTAGGTATTATCATTTGTGGATTCGTGAGTTGTGTCTTCCATCCTTACTTGGATAAATTTGTGATTGTCTTCCTTGACGATATACTGGTGTACTCCAAAAATAAGAAAGAGCATGCTCAACACCTTAGAATTGTGTTGCAGACCTTAAGAGACAGAAGATTGTATGCAAAATTCTCTAAGTGTGAATTTGGATTAAAGAAGTTGCATTTTTCGGACACGTGGTATCAAGTGTCGGAATTTTTATGGATCCTCGAAAGGTTAAATTATAGTGCTATGGGAGAAACCGAAGACTGTCACCAAGATCTGAAGTTTTCTGGGTTTGGCTGGATACTACAAGAGGTTTGTAGATGTATTTTCTTTGTTAACTACTCTGCTAACTAAATTGACGAGAAAGGGAATTCAATTTAAATGGGATGAGTGGTATGAACAGAGTTTTTAAGCACTGAAAGATCAACTTACCTCTACTCCGATTCTAACACTTCCTACACCGAGAGGTAGATATATTGTGTATAGCAATGCATCTAAGCAAGGATTGGGCTGTGTATTGATGTAGAATGGAAAAGTAATTGCTTATACTTCTCATCAGCTTAAGCAACATGAAGTTAATTATCCTACCCATGACTTGGAACTTGCGGTAGTGGTTTTTGCATTAAAGATTTGGAGACACTATTTGTATGGGAAGCAGTGTCAAGTCTTCATAGACCATAAGAGTCTGAAATATCTACTTACATAACGAAAGTTGAATTTGAGACAAAGAAGATGACTCGAGTTAATTAAGAATTATGATTTGATTATCAAGTATCATCTAGGGAAAGCTAATGTAGTAGCAGATACTTTGAGTAGAAAGTCTTTTGTTACATTAGCATTTGTCCGAGCGGCGTACATGCCATTGTTAATAGAACTAAAGGCTTTAGGTGTATCCTTGAGTTATGATAATATCGAAGCCTTAGTGGCTAATTTTGTAGTGAAACCCACATTGGTGGATCAGATTAGAGAAAAGCAAATACAATATGGTAGTTTAGCCAAGATACGTCAAGATGTACTTGACAGGAAGGAAAGTGACTTTTACCTTACGTCAAATGGTACATTGACTTTAAGAGGTAAAGTTTGCATGCTTGATGTTGATGACTTGAGAAAAGCTATCATGGAAGAAGCACATTGCTCTACTTTTGTTATGCATCCTGGTAACACAAAGATGTACCGAACCATCAGAGATAGTTATTGGTGGTTAGGTATAAAGAAAGACATAGCTGAGTATGTTGCGAAATGTTTAGTGTGTCAACAGATTAAGGTAGAACATCAGAAACTAGTAGGAATTATATAACTCTTACCCATACCAGAATAGAAATGGGAGTATATTACTGTGGATTTTGTGGTTGGTTTGCCCCGTACTCAATTAGGACATGATGCTACATGGATTATAATAGATCGTTTGACAAAGTCAGCACACTTTCTACCAATGCGTATCAAGTATTTTTTGGAGACACTAGTGAGAATTTAGATAGCAGAGATTGTAAGATTACATGGAGTACCAGTTACTATAGTGTCAGATAGAGATCTTCGTTTCACTTTTCGATTCTGGCCAAAATTTCAGAAAGCTATAGGTACAACTTTGAACTTCAGTTCTACATTTCATCCTTAAACTGATGGTCAGTCAGAGAGGACTATTCAAACCTTAGAAGATATGTTGCAAGCATGTGTTATAGAATTTTAAGGTAGCTGGGACATACACATATCTTTGATTGAATTCGCATATAATAACAGTTATCAAGCTAGTATTGTCATGGCTTTATATAAAGCCTTATATGGTAAAAAGTGTCAAACACCTATATGATGGGATGAAGTCAGTGAGAGGAAATTAGAAAGTGTGGAATTAATAGAAACCACCACGGAGAAAATTAAAATCATTCAGGAGAGATTGAAAGTGGCACAAGACAGACAGAAGTCTTATGCTGATCATTGATGAAGAGATTTAGAATTTGATGCTGATGACATGATGTTTTTGAAAGTATCACCTTGGAATGAGGTAATTCGTTTTAAGAATTGAGGCAAGTTATATCCTCGGTATATCGGGTCATACAAAATAGTGGAAAGAGTAGACACGGTATCCTACATACTAGAATTGGCTCTAGAGTTGGCAAGGATTCATATTGTATTCCATGTTTCAATGTTAAAGAAGTATGTGCCAGATCTTTCGCACATCCCAGAGACACTTCTAATAGTGTTGAGAGAGAACTTGAATTATGAAACTTATCCCGTAGGGATAGTTGATTGACAAATTGAGTTTTGATAAGTAAAACCATTCCTATGGTGAAAGTCATATAGCAGAATGCAAATGTCGAGGACATGACTTGGGAGCCTGAGCACTCCATGTGGTAGCAGTATCCGTATCTTTTTCAGTAACAGGTATGTGAAATTTTGAGGACAAAATTTTTCTAAAGGGGGTAGAACTTGTAAGTCCAGTTTTTTGAGCATAAGGGTAAAGTAGTTATTTGTATGACATTTATTTCACACATGCATGAAAATGGTTAGTTGACACAATATCGAGGCTTAGGTGAATTTAAATTGAGTCTAACGATATGAATAAAATGAATTTGATGTTAAAAGTTAGAATTTGGTATGTTGCCCAATGCTGAAGCATTCGACAATCTTGCTAGCCGATTAGTGAGCAGGGTCAAGGGGCTGTGCTCTTACGGAAGATCAGGGGCAGAGCCCCAAAAAGGTAAATGAAATTAGTGCTAAGGAATGAAAAGAAAATGGTCAAAATCTATCATAAGCATGAAGAGATCGATACCTGAAATGTAAGTATCGATACATTGTTCAAATGTATTGATACATTGAGAATGCATGTCGATAGTCATTGACAGATCGATACCTACGAAAAGAAGATCGATACTTTTCAGTCAGAGACTTGGGAAGAAATTACAAAACGACCAGATCAATACCTATAGAGAAAGGTATCGATATAAGGCAAAATAGAGAGTTCGAAAATAATTACAAGATGGAAACTCTAAAATTGAATTATAAAGGAACGGATCAATACTTGGGCTAAAGGTATCAATATCCAACCTAAAAGTATCAATATCCAACCCAAAAGTATCAATACATGACGCTGATCTGGGTAAAATTTGATGGGCAATTTAGTCTTTTTGCTCACATCTATAAATACACAAGAGGGGGATTCAACCCTAGAGTCTTCTTTATTTGTACATTTACCTCTCTCTCATTCTTTCTCTCAGTTTTGGCCTTATCTTTCCAAATCCTTAGCTTATTCTTGCAAATGAATGTTGCCAAGTGATAACCCAGTCTCTCCTCTACAAAATGATACCGACTTTGGACCGGAAAACAGCAAAGAAAAGAACTAGGGTTCAAAAGAAATTAGGGGTTTTGCGTTCAACGATAATGTGAGGTTTCTAAGGACTTCTACATGCTAAAGGTATGGCTATTGACCTATTAGAAGTTATATTTTTTAAAATGTGAACATGTTAAAAACTAGGGTTCACTATTCATCTGAAATTTACTTTGATTTCATATTAGAAATAAAGATTTGTGTTAATTTGGGATTAACTAGAAGTATATAATGATCATATAAATGCTGGATATTATTTGAAATGAGTAAATCCGTTTCTAATGAAAATGTGAGTTCAAAATACTCACTACCATAAGATTTTATTGTTGAAAATCAGATAAATAGCACCCGTAGATTAGCCTCGAGAAATATGTTGTGTCAACTAAGGAATTACTGCCCAACCTGAGAGTGGACAGCTAATGCATTCCACTTATTGAGCAGGGTTCTAGACATATGTTCCACGAGCATTGCATTTAGTGCATTGTGTTTAATTATATGAAATCATGGAATTCATTATATATCAATGTGTGGTATCAGGTTCTAAGAACTCGAGAGAAAGGCCAATTGGACGTGAGGATCAGTAGTAGGAGTGGTTACCCTCCCCTTATTGTAAGTAAATTTATATATACACATTATGTAATAAAATGCATGTGATATTTATATGTACGATTATGTGTGAAACAAGTGTTTTGAAATGTTGAAATGAAACTTAAAATGAATGTTTTACATGTGCTTTACTTTGATATTGGGATGTTTTGATTATTTGGTTTGCTGTTATAAATGATTTGATTGGTATACATGCTGAGATGGCCGAGGAGGTCTAAATTGTTTAAATGTTTTAAAATCATTGTTGAAAATGATTTGTATAAAAGTTGTTATGGCCAAAGAGGCCAGATTTGATTTATATGATATATAATCATTATTTTGAAATGATTTATAATTACATGTATATTGGTGATGAGGCTGGTAAGGCCAGTTATTATTTATTGGCTAGTGGGTTATGTTATTGACTATACATATAAGGAGGTAGTCTATGGACGAATTTATGGAGGCCACATAGGTGAGTGGAGCTGATATAAGGGTGAATGAACATGGCAAGCCCACTATGTGCCGAACACAGGTGTGTACGGTTATAGATACCCTATGGAAAGTCCTAGCGGCTTAATAGGGTTATCTTAGATTTGACGGATTACAAGGATTGTCACTTGTATCACCAAGTGACTAATCAGAGCCAACATCAGTGAGGTAGGCTTATTTTTATAAATGTATACTTTCTAAGAAAATAAATGATTTTACAAAGCAGGAGAATGATTTCCTATTTAATAAATCTTTATTGCATATGGTTATATATGAAAAACTTACTAATAGTTACAGATTTTGTTCCAACCAAGGTAGCGTGTCGATGACGTATGGCCAACCCGATTGATTGTGTTTTAAAACCTATTGCAGACTAATGAAATGCATTATAATCATTGATTTACATGAACACACACACACATACACATATATATATATATATATGTATTTTGAATACATTGTGAATTCAATCTTAATATCTGTATTTGTAAATGCGTGTGCATGTATGTATATCGATATGTATGTATTTATTTAATGAGTATAGTTATATACTCACTTCTTACAATTACAGCTTTCAGGTTAAGCGTGTTAGTTCTAGCTGGTCTCTTGGTAGCGATAGAGAGCTTGAGAAGCTCTTGGTAAGTTTTCTATCTTAACTCACTTATTTAATTTAGAGTCCACTTGATATGTATTTTTATTTGGATTATGATTCCTGGGAAAATATGTAAAATATTGTTTTGTAACTAAATGTTATGTAAGAAATTATTATTTTGCTCAACCCATATGTGAATGGTTATCTATATTGATATTTTTATTTCCAAACATGTTGTGTATGAATTGATCACAGAGATCAATTCTTTAATAATACTTTCATGGATAGGAGGTACGTTTATAAACTATTTTCAGGAGTTTATGTTTTACAGGAAGCCTTAAAAGCTCTCTTGATTTATTTTGGACGTATGAATTATATTAGGAAGGTCTATGGCAATTATCACAGATGGACTCCAAGGTCGAGGTGTGACATTAAGTCTTGAGGTTCAAAACTTGTTCTTTACTTGAGTATAGTAAGGTTGAGTGATTATGAGATAATCACTTGTAAGGTTTGAAAAAGTACAAAAAAATTCTTTAATTGTAAATTGAGTATTCGGGTTTCAAGACTAATAAAATCTTCAAATAGAACTTGAAGAAGTGAACTTAAGTAAGATTGTATTGAACTACTATAAATCTAAAGTGTTTAATCTCTCTTCTCACTCTTTTTATTTTTAAAGATTAAATTGAAACAAAATCTAAATTTATCAAATTAACTAATATGATTTACAATATAATGTAAGAATATATATATATATATATATCATACATATTGAATATATCCAAGGAAGTGTATATGTGAAATCCATTCTCACATATAACATATTAAATATATATATATGCACAGTAATATTCATAACGCCATAATTTTACTATTAAATAGATATATTTTTAATCGTTAAAATAAATTATGACATTTACAATGAATATATAATACTAAATGCATATGTAAAATGTAATCTTAATTTAATAGTGTATAAATGATGTGAAATATATGAGCCGTTGATCCTAACTTTTTATATTATATATATACCAAGTCTAAAAAGTTTCATTATTTTTCATTTTCTCTTAAATAAATTTGTAAAATCAATTTTGTAATTTTATTTAGTAATATCCAATTTTCCATGGCATTTCAGAAAATTAAAAAGAAAAAAAAATTGGTAAACACAAACTTATGTATGATAAAACCCAAAGATAACATAGTAGCAGCGTAGCCGACGCGACGCCAGAGGCTTTTGTGTGATGCGTGTTCGTGTGCGGCGTAGTGTTTTCAATTCTATTCCACATAAATAAAAGACAAGATAAAGCATGTACAGTTCAGACAGAATTATAGAGAAGTAGTGTTTTGTTCTTACTTTCTCTCAGTTTATAGAATTTGAAGCAGAAACAGCTCCACGGAGAGAGAGAAAATATATATATATATATATATATATCAAATAAAAAGAAAAATGAAACACAAACAAGCATTCTCATTCTTATTCTAATTCTTCAAATTCAACGTTTAGCCATTATCGGCAACAATCATAAATAAAAAAGTTGTCTCTTCTCCTATCAACGGCACTGATTTGATCCGTTTTATCTTTTATCTTATGGCCAAACCGGGCGTCTTCGATTCCGATCCGACGGTTATGGCGAAAGCGATAGAATTGAAAAGGGAACTGCAGAAATTAGTGAGGCTCATCGTGGACGATGAAGATTACCGTACCGAAACGATCGATCAAGCCAAAGATACGCTGTGTGCGTTAAAAGAACTGAAGATGAAGAAGAGATCCTTGTCGCTAAAGTTACATGAAACGGTGCCGTGTCCTGAAGAGTTTAAGTGCCCGCTTTCTAAGGAGCTGATGAGAGATCCCGTTGTTTTGGCTTCTGGACAGGTTAGTTAATTAGTTACTGTCAGAATTGAATTATGAATTGTGGTTTATTTTCATGTTTATATACAATATTTTTATAAATTGAGCGGAATTTCCCTTTTATTTTCAGTTATTTCATATGATTTGCTATGTTTGGTTGCTGAGAAAAAATGCAATTCAAGAATTATTATATGATTTGCGGTGTTCTTGTCGCTGAGAAAATCGCAAGTCAAAATTCAAGATGCAAATCTTAACAATGTCATCATTTCTATTTGGCTTGGCTTGTTACATTAGCTAAAGATTTTGAGTTTCTTTTCCTTGTAAAATTTTTTCCAAAGCAAAATCGAAATGTTGCGTTAACTTTTCTTCTTGCATTCTTATTTTTGTCAACAATTGTAAAAAAGGTTTTGATATATGGTGGTTGGGGAAATTAAAACACTCTAAAGATTCGCACTAGAATTGCAAGTAACAGCATTTGTTTGATTGGATAGAATTTGGATATGTTTTTTTTTAACCAAAACCCAATAATTATTATGTTTATCTTCCCACAATTTTATGTTGGCATGCCATGATAATACATTATACTGCTCCCAAAATGTTAAATATTTGGAATAATGAAATGAAGTAGCTTCATTGAGTTACTATTGTTGAAAATGTCAAAGAAGCCTCCCGAAACAAATATTGTATCAACAATATCATCGAATTAGTGAATGAAATTCAAAACTGTGAGTTGCTGGCCTTTCCAAGTTTGCAGATAGTTTTGAATCCCATTGATCTGTGCTTAAGACTTCTATTCGTGGTTCTTCATTTGTTTATTTGTTATGGTTTCCTTGGACAGACTTTTGATAGACCATATATCCAGAGATGGCTAAAAGCAGGAAACCGGACATGTCCACGAACCCAACATGTGCTGTCACACACTATCCTTACTCCTAATTATCTTATCCGGGACATGATATCACAATGGTGTAAGAGTCAGGGAATAGCATTGCCCAACCCTGTTCAGTATATTAATGAAGAAGGGATAACTGAAGCAGATCGTGACCATTTTCTCTCATTATTGGAGAAAATGTCTTCGACTCTTTCTGAACAGAAAGAAGCAGCAAAGGAGCTTCGGTTGTTGACAAAGAGGATGCCCTCATTTCGGGCACTTTTTGGCGAGTCTATTGATGCCATACCTCAATTGCTGGGTCCTCTCTCTGAAAGCAAGTCCGAAAGTGGAATTAACCTTAATCTCCAAGAAGACGTGATAACGACACTCTTGAATCTTTCTATCCATGACAACAACAAGAAGCTTGTTGCTGAAACCCCCATGGTAATTCCTCTTCTTATGGATGCGCTGAGATCAGGGACCATTGAAACAAGGAGCAATGCAGCTGCGACTCTTTTCACATTATCAGCTCTTGATTCCAACAAGGAACTTATTGGAAAATTTGGTGCCTTAAAACCACTCATGGAACTTTTAGCAGAAGGCCATCCATTAGCGATGAAAGATGTTGCCTCTGCAATATTTAATCTATGTATTATCCATGAAAACAAATCAAGGGCTGTACGGGATGGTGCGGTGAGGGTTATTTTGAAGAAAATTATGGATGGTGTTCATGTTGATGAGTTATTGGCTATTCTTGCAATACTTTCTACTAACCACAAGGCTGTTGAGGAAATGGGAGATCTTGGAGCCGTCTCTTGCTTGCTTTGCATGATTAGGGAGAGTACTTGTGAACGCAATAAAGAGAATTGCATTGCAATCCTCTACACCATCTGTTTGAATGATCGGACCAAATGGAAGGCAATGAGGGAAGAAGAGAATAATTATGGTACAATTTCTAGGCTTGCCCAAGATGGAACTGCAAGAGCTAAGAGAAAGGCTACTGGTATTCTTGAGAGACTGAAGAGGGTTGTTAATCTTACGCACACTGCCTGAAGAGATCACTTATGCACCGCACCCATGGTACTTGTAAATTCTACGACTTGACTGTCAATGCGACTCATCCTCGATCACCATTTTGTAAATTCTCTTCCTTGAGTTCCAGTCCCAGGTTTATGAGTTAGTCGCTGTGAATAAATACGTCAGAAGCTTTGTATATAAGATTTTCTTTTTTATGTTTTTTTTAATTATTATTCTTTGGATTTTTTTTCAATAATTTCTTCTTGTGCCTTTAATTTGTTAAATGTTTGGAGTTTACTTATACCAGTAATGTTGTCTCTACCATCATTTCCAATGTGAATTATTCTACTTGTTTTGCTAGTATTACTCTTTATGCTTGTAAATTAGAATTTTGATTGCAAGAGATTCTCTTTTGTTTTGTACAACAGTTCCTCCAAAATCCACATGGGCTTATTTGGTAACTAAAAATTTTACTCCGCCACTAGCTATGGTGTTTTGCTTTACCCTTTTGGAAGAAGCACTTGGATTGTATCAGTAAGAATTTTTGTTTCTGTCTCTTGTACAATATTTATTTCATCCACAATCACAATGGAAAATGGCAAAATGAGGCGCCTTAATTTCGTCAAATATCTAAATAGCATTTGTTAAAAGAAGGAAAGAAAGGGTGGAAGATTCATTTATAATATAAGAATCCAACTGGTGAATGAATGGTTCAGACTTGACAAAAAAAACTTGGTTAGATAGGTAAGTAACGAGAAGAACGTGTCCATATTGAATGGCGCTGCGATTTCTGGTGTTGTGGTCCATCCATCTTAGGAAATCTGGTGCATTGCTCCCCTTTTGTTTATTTATCAAGTCTTGTTAAATGGAACACAACAATAAAAATATACAAGTAATGCATACTATTGCCACAGGCACTTCGGCTACTTTTTATTTAATATTAAAAATTAAATTAATAAATATTAATTTTTAAGACTTAATGTTGTAATTTTTAAGTTACAGCTGTCAATAAATATTAATTTTATTAAATTTCACTTTTTTTTTTTTTTACTAATATTAGTATATGGTGGAACTACAACAGACTGGAAGGGGCTTCTTACAAAAAAAATTTAATTTTAAAATTTAAATATAAAATATTAATAATTTAAAATAAAACTTTTACTTATTTTAAATATTTAAAAAATAAATATTTAACTTCAAAAGTTAAAAATATTTAATTCATTAATTTTAGTTTCTTAATACTTTAACCTATAAAATTTTTAAAAAACAAATATTTTATTTTATAATTTATAATTTTTTAAAAAAAATTTACATACTATTTTTTTTTTTTTTAACATTTGAACTTCTAATTTTTTAATTTTAACTTCGGATCTGAGTTAATATCTAATCCTTCCACAACACAGCTATATCAATTTAAATCCACGGCCACCTCAATTGTAAACACGATGTTAATCTTGCTCCAATCACATTAACAAAACATAATATGGAGAGAAGGTGTTTAAAGTCAAATGATCAACCAACTATAGTTTACTTCTTCAAACGAGTGTACCATTTGACAATGTCAGCAGCCACTGAAACGATTTATTTATATTAAAATAATAAAATAAAATAAAAAGCCTTCAACCTTGCAAAAGCCTACACAAGGTTTGGTATGGGAACTCGAAACTGTTAAGTGTCTGTGTTGTTTCTCCTCACATTTTGTCATTATATTGACATACTAAAAAAAAATAATAATAATATTTGTGGTTCAACAAAAAAATTTGGAAAAATTCTCAAAATTATCTTATTTAACTCCCAGTTGACAATTTTGATCAATCTTAATTCAATCTTACCAAATGATCCAGTTTTAAATATTTTAGACAATTTTACCCCCATAATCTCCAAAACCCTAAATTCCTAAATCCTTAAAACTCTAACCTTAAATCCCAAATTCATAAACCCTAATTACAGTACTCGTAAAACAATATCTTTTTTTTTGTCTTTTAGTTTATTTTTATAATTTTAATTTCTTTATTTTTTTAATTTACATAATTAAATTCACATAAAATTCACAGAAAATTAAAAATTTTACAAGAAATTTAAATATAAAAAATAATTTTATCTTTTTTATCTTTTAAAATTTACAATTTAATGTGAATTTTTATTTTTTAAAGAAAAAAATAATTTTATAATTTTATTTTTTATTGAAATAAAAGTTTTTTCAATTATGTAAATATTTAATTACAATAGAAAAATAAAAAAACTTATTGTAAATATTTAAGTTCTAGCAGTGTAATTGTAAAATTTTAATTTTTTAATTTCTTTTACTTTATTTTTATTATAAGTTTTATATTAAAAATTAAAAAATCTTAAATTTTTAATTACCATGCACCCACGCAAGCCTGCGTATTTTAATTTTTTTATTATTATTTTAATGTTTTATAATTAATTTTAATTCACAAAATAAACATAAAAAATACAAAAAATCTGAATAAACACTAAAAAAACATATTAGTTATTTTTTTTTTGTTTTTATTCACGCTCGAGCCGCGTACAAGTACATTTTTTCACATTATAAAATCAGTTCATTTCTTCGTTTTTCAGCGCACTTTCAAAATCACCTCCTTTCTTTTTTTCTTCCATTGGTGAACGGGCATTTCAACGACAATACAAAACACACAGGTGAGTTTTAGTACAACTAAAATATCTAATGCATATATGGTAAATAAATGAATAAGATTAGTTTAGTACAACTAAAATATACAGGATCGAGATATTGCAGATGATGATGAGTTAAGAAAAATTGTATGGTAGTTACAAGATAGTATTACCACTTGTTGGCAAAAGATATTAGTCAAATATGAGTCGTAGTTAACTTGGGCAGACTTTCTAATAGAACCTCAAAAAAATCATTACTCTATGCATTATTATAGCAACTAGAATAGACAAGAGCTCTTAAATATAAGACGCAGCAGAGCGAACTGGTCGAGTTTGAGGCGAGATTGAATTTAGACATCAGGGAACAGATGCCAGTGATCGATACATGGGGTTACCGATATTTAACTCCCTATACCCAGAAATTGAAAGTACATACACTACTGCAGTAAGGATGGTGTAGAAAGTTTGGGTTAGACAGTTTGTAGTGATAATAGGAGAGGCTACTTTAGAGACAGATCTCGTTACACTTAAGATTCAGAATTTTAATATCATTATAAGAATGGGTTAGTTATCATAATATTGAATTCTAATGTATATGTAAGATTGGGGGAAATCAGTTAAAGAATACCATAGTTACAAATTTATTTCCAGATGTATTTTTAGATGAGTTGCTTGGAATACCTCTATAATGAGATTTTCAATTTTTAGTATAAACCTATGATTGGATATAACCTAATCTATATGCCCTTATACTGTATTACACTAATAGAGCTCAAGGGGCTTAATGTTTAGTTGTAAGAATTGATTTACGAGGGTTTCATTAGACCCAGCATTGTACCTTGGGGTACACCTGGTTGTTTGTAAAGAATAAAGACGGTACCTTGATGTTATGTGTTGATTCCCGTTAGTGGAACAAGGTGATCATCAGGTGTAGGTACTCGATACATTGTATAGGCTATTTCTTGATCAATTGCGAGTAGAGACTGTATTTTCTAAGATCGATTTGAGATAAGGGTATTACTAGTCAAGGAAATTGAGAGAAAGATGTTTATAAGATTTCCTTCAGAATAAGATGGGAGCATTGGAGCTTTCTAGAATAGACAAGTTTACTATTCAAAAGTATTAGTTTAGTAAAAGATTGTGAAGCAAATATATTTTTAGGTGATATTTTATAAGATAGAAAGTATGAGTAAAATCAGGTCTTAACTTTATGACGTTGAGTGATTTTATTGTGTAAAATTTTGTATATACTAATATAACTCGATAATTAAAAGAGTAATGAGATCTTAGTTGATATCATCTTCGAGAACATTATGATAATTATTCAAGAGATGAGTTATATAACAATGATAATGACATTTATTTATTATTATTATGATTATTATTGTTGTTGATGCAATCTTGAAGTATTATGAGATCTTCTTGGAGATTAGTTAATTAATTTTATGTAGTGTATCAATATTTGTCGATATGGTTTATATGATTTGAAGATTTTTCAAGTTGTACAGGTGATTTGAATTAATTTTATTGATACATATTTGTATCCAAGGAGATCTATGAGATTGCTTTCAAGTGTATGAATTGTGGAGTATATTAGAACGATTGAAAAAAAATTTTTGAATTTTGGTTTATGTTAATTTATAGGTGGGATTTATCCAAATTATAGGGGAGACTGCCAAAAATTTTATTGGCAGGATAATAATAAATTATTTATTTGATTAATATTGAGAGTAAAATAGGCTTACCTTAAGAATGATTATGGAAATTCGTTGTGAAAATTGATATAGTTCCTATATTTTTAAGTTCCATAAGGTATATATATGGGCTACTTTACAATTTGTATTTGTGTTGGAAATTATTGAAGGTATTTATAAAGATTTTCAAGCTGATTATATATATTTGCAGTAAAGTGAAGATATAGATTGATTGTAAGAATTTGTATCAAGTTTGAAAAATATTTGAGTTGTCGAGGAAGTGTCCACATCACAGTCCTTCTGATGGACTATTTGTGAAGACTTTCTATAATGGACTAATTCATTCAATCAGGATTACCATAAAATAAAACTAAAGAAGGTGGTTTAATTGACTAAATGGATAGAAAAGTCATATAGGTTGTTAGAAGGAATCATTTATAATAATTATTAATGTAAACTAAAAGTATTATATCAAAGAAAATTCCAAGTATGGATAATGTAGATGGCATAAGTATGGTGAATGCCAATGTTGATTCTTTGTCAGAAAATGTTTGATGATTTTAATAAAGTGAAATATATTCTTAAGTTTGAGTTATGATTTGTGAAGAGGTGCTCATATGAGTTCTGACTATATGTAAGCAGAATAAATATCTCGATAGCCGGGGAAGGAGACCTCAGAGGGCCGAGGGACAAATTTCTGATCAGTGTGTCTGTGAAGGACATTGGATTGTAACGCAGTAACTCGGTAGTCTAGACTTGGGTTGGCGGGAAGTCGACAGTGACTAGGTCAAGGGCCGGGGTGTTACATCATGTGTTAGAATTTATGTTATATATGAGTCGATCGATAGAGTTATTAGATTAATAATATTAAAGAACCACATGGGATATATTCAGTGAATATGGGAACAAGTCCAGATGAAAATCTAGAGATTGCAACATGTGTAATAAAGGCTGCATATACTAGGTAAACGTAAAGAGGTATAAATTTTGAAAATTTGGGAAAGGTAATTTATTGCCCCTTCTTTTTAATATGCCAGAACCCATCATTGAGTAAAAACCATTACTCTTAGATTTTGAATATGTATTTTTATGTGAAAATAATATTTCGCCTGTGACTGTGAGTGATTTTTTGTTTGATGAATACTTTGATAAATTGTTGTATGTTTGAGGGAAAGAGGTCAATGAGTTGGATTACATTTAGTATGAAAACCTTATATAGTGAAAGTGATAAATACTTTTATGTCAAGATATAGTAGGTGAAAGAAGTTAAAGAAAGTTAAATTAACAGACCACCATTGAGAAAAATAAGATCAATTGAAAGAGTATGAGGGTGGCATAAGATAGACAGAAGTCTTATGCTGATAATTGATAAGAGCTTAAGAGATAAAGCTAATAACATGATATGTCAAAGAGTATCTCTTTGGAAGAGAATGATTCATTTTTGAAGTTAAGGAAGATGTATCCTTGATTTAAGCGGATTGTACGGAATAGTGGAATGTGTAGGCATGATAACCAAATGATTAGGATTTTCATCAAAATTGGCAATAAATCATAATGTGCTTTATGTTTTGAGGATTAAATAACTACATGTCACATCTTTAGTGCATTTCAGAGACTCATTAAGTATAGATTATAGGTGATCTAAATTATAAGATTTATCTTGAAAGGATAATTGATTTGCAGTATCAAGTTTAAAGAATTAAACTATTTATGAAGTAAAAGATGTGTGTGGTGCTAAACAAATGTTGAAGGCATGACTAGAGAGTCTAGTATTCTACGCCTCAGCGATATGTATATTTTATTTAATGGACGTATTTGTATTAGAAATTTTGAGGACAAAATTTTTGTAAGTAGGGTAGAAATTGTAAACCTTGTAATTCAAATATAAGGGTAAGATAGTCATTGCATGACTTTTACTTCCGCACATACATGCATATGGTTAGTTGACACACAAACGAGACTTAGGTGAATTAAATTAATTCTTGACATGCGAATATAATGATTCAAGTAAGTTAAATTAATGCTATATTTGGACTGGAAATAGCAAGGATTAAGCTAGGGTTTTAAGGAAAATTGGGGATTTCCGATTAAACGCTAAAGTGAGGTTTCTAAGGACTTCTACAAGTTTTGGTAAGTCCATTGAACCATTTGATGTTCGGTTTTGGAGATTATGAGCATGATAGATGTTAGGATTTACTGTGCATTAAAGAATTTCAGTGATTTTGTGTAGAATTTATAAATTGTTTTGATTTGCACTAATTGCAAGTATAAAATGATATATATAGGCGTTGAATATTGCTTGGAATAAGTAAAACCGTTTAAGACGGAAATACGAATTTGGGATTTCATTGATTTATGTTTTGGAAATGTTAATAGTGTTAAAGTGGTATTGTGAAAGTATATATGTGTTAATCTAAATATAATGGACATATTTGGTGGATAAATATGAGTTGTTATTAGATTTCATGTGAATTGTGTTATCCGATGAATATTGGGAGTTTGACGTAGAAATATGAATTAGAATAAATTGTCCATGAAATTTCGTTGTTGGAAATTAGTTAAATGACACCGATTAGTAAGCCTCGTGATGTGTATATATCAAGTAAAGAATATTATGCATAGTTTCCACGAATATTGCATTTAGTACATGTATATTGAATTGTTCTGAATCGTGGAATTCATGGATTGTAAATGTGTGGTATTAGGTACAAGGATTTGAATGGATACACAAATTGTTAGAGGGAGTGGAGTACCCTCTCCAAATGGTGAGTGGATTTATACATACATATTATGTAAATTAAAATGCATGTGATATCTATATAGTATGTATATGTGTTAAATTTGGTGAAAAGAACATGTTTATTATTGTTTTATATTGATATTGGGTAAATGTTATAAATGGTCTGCTGTTTGAAAATTGTTTAAATATAAATGCTGCATTGGCCGAGGAGGCCTATTCTATTTTACTGTTTTAAAATCATTGTGCATAAATGATTAATATGAAATGTTTTGAATGACTGTATATTGGTGATGTGAGACTGTTAAGGTCGGATATTATTGTATGGCCAGTGGGCCAGGATATTTACTGTATATACAGGGCTGTAACCGATGGACGACCTATGAGAGGTCACAGAGGTTATTGGTACCGAAGTGGGGCTGTATAAGGGAGGTTAAGCCATGGTAAGCCCACTGTGCACTGTGCACTTAGGTGCGGTTAAGAGACCCTATGGAAAGTCTTGGCGGCTTGATAAGGATCTCATGGACTTGATGAATACGTGAGGATAGTCATGCATATTACCATGTGACTGCTCGGGCCAACATCAGTGAGACAGGCTGGTTTTAAAAAAATGCATGTTTTATATAAATTAAATGATTTTGCAATACATGAGAACTGGTTTTCTGTTTGTAAAGATTGCATTGCATAGAATTTATACATAACATATTCACTGGTGGGTTTTGACATTGCCTCAGCTAGGGCAGCGATCGAAGTAGTATGGCCATCCCAGTTTGGATATTTTAAAAAATGAATACAGACCATCCAATTATTTATTTACATTCATTTGTTATACATGAAATGTATATATGTATTTGAACATGATATAAATGAAAATTCCAATATCGTTGAATTTGAAAATGCATATGCATGTATGTATATCTATGTATGTATGAATCTACTCATTGAGTATAATTGTATACTCACTCCTCACAATTACAGTTTCAGGTTAAGAGCATTAGTGCTCGCAGAGCGGGTGTTAGCGATAGAGAGAGCCTACAATGATTTAGGTAGGTTTTTTATTTGACTCACAGGTGTAGATAGACATCACTGGATAAATGTAAATAAATTCTTGAAATACATTTGTAAATGTACCTATTTTGTTCAACCCTACTGTTAAATGATTTTCTTAATGTTATTTTTTATAAATTGTTAATTGTTGTGGATGAATTGATCATAGAGATCAATTTTTTAATAATGATCCCATGGATGGGATCTATTATGTTAAAATTATTTTCAGTATGAAATGGGTCAACAGGAAAGCTTTAGAGGCTCTTTTGATACAGTCCGAGTGTAGAGGATATATAATAAGGGTCTGTGGCTATTATCACAGGTAGACCCTAGGGTTGGAGCGTGACAGAATAAGCCATGCACATGGAGCTTTATGGCACTAATATATATATATAAATATGCACCAATTTAGAAATCTCTTTTAATTATAATCAATAGCCTAACAATTCACTTTGGACCTTAATTCATTATGTTCAATCCTATCTATCAACCCCTAAATCAATAGCCTGACAATCCACTTTGGACCTTAATTCATTAAGTTCAATCCCATCTATCAACCCCTCATAATACCTCCTCAACGATAACAAAAGAAGTAATAATAACATCAAAAGGATAAGTTGCATCCCTAGCTACTACTTCACACCTTTGTTAATTCAAAAACTAAACGGAAGCTCGAGGTCTCTTCAAATTTCGCATTGAATCATTTCACTGAGTCAGACCAATGAAGCTTGAAATTGCCTGAACCTGTCAGCTAAAGCACAAGTCAGCTCAGTGGCAGGGGAAGCCCAAAAATTTAAATACTCAGCTCAGCTCTCCTACTCGAGTATTCTATTCACTAATTACATCATGTAGGAGAAGAAGTTAAAGGTTCAGTGCTTCTAGAAGCAAGTTCTCAACAAGACAGATTACTAAGATTAATCTAGAAACACCCTTACGTGTGCATGCTCTTCAAGAGGTCATTCAAGTGTAAATGTTTAAGATAACAGCTGCCTAGATTCTTCATTTCATTATTGTTCCAGCTCAAAATATTTGACCTCTAGTAAAAGACCCTCATTGTCTTTCGAGTATTTAAACAGGATCATGCATGACCCCGTTTATTAGCGGAATAAAAAAAAAATAGATTTAAAAAAAAGAAACAAAGGACACCAGAATAAGGATACTGCTTGAAGTTCTTGAAAGCAAAGATAAAAGGGAAAAAACTGTAAATCAAGACAGCAATGCATATTCAATTACCAAAATGAAAAAAAAGTAGCAATGCGAAAACAAAAATATGTAACTATGTCACCAAGCTTAGGCACAAAAGCATCCAAAGTGAATTCTAATGCCTTCCAAGAAAATATTCCTACAGGCGTAAAGGGAGGAAAACATGAACAGACCTTGACAGAATTGTGGTCGAGTTGAATTGCTCTCCGACTATCAGCTTCAACTTTTGTCCAATCACTGTATATTTACGAAACACCAAAAACAAACAATAAATATAAACATTATAAACAAAACATATTCTTAAGAAAAAAAACTAGAAAAAGGTTTAGCATTCATACATACTTCCTCTTGAGATAACACAGAGCGCGATTCGTCCAATATATATGAACATTAGGGCATAGCGTAATCGCCTTCAAAATCAAGAAAACCAAAGACACCATAAATTAATTTACTCCAAGAATCATTCAAAAGGAATGACCTTTTCTTCGAATATTATGATATTAATAATATCGAGACAAGACAAAGAAATTCGATTGAAGAAAGAATTACCTCCTTATAGGCATCAATGGCAACTCCAAAACGGCCTTTCGAGAAGTAAAGGTTTCCGTCCAATTTCAGCTGCTCTGCTTGCTTCGCCATCAGAGTTTCTTTCTCTATGTATCTGTGTACGTTCTTTCTCCGAGTTTCTTTCTATATAATCTGATCCTCTATTTGCCACTAGAAGTTTCTAAGGAAGTTCATATTATACGGAGTGATAATCGCAAATGAAACGACGGAGATTTTGCTGTGTGTATGGCGACTGTTCAAGTTCAAGAGCACGTTAAACTGAAAGCGAAATGGAGAACGTCGCTTCTCTTCAAGGAAAAGATTTAACTGACAAGCAAGAACATAATTATGTCACGGCATAATCTGATTGGACGATCATAGGGTTGACAGTGGTTAACGAGGTGTTTTTTTTATTGATTTGTGATTTCCCAAATTTTCTGAAAGATTTTTGTGAAAATTTTGAAAATAACTTTTTTAGGCTCCCTATTTATTGGTATAATTAATTCTAATTTAGTTTTATCAATCGTTTTAATTTTAAGTTATTTAGACAATTTTACCATTGGAATCAAAAACATGTTACAGTTACCCGCTACAATTTGTGCTACAGTATATAATCTCAAATTTCTAAACTCTAAATTATCATATCCTAAATTTACAGTACTCGCGTTTTGTGTATATATATATATATATATATAATTTTAATTTCTTTATTTTTTATTCTACAGCTTAATTAATATTTCACAAAATAAAATTTTCATACTATAATTTTTTAAAAAAAGATTATATTTTTAAATATAATATATTCATAATGTAAATTTTAAAAATAAAAAAATTAAATAAAAATAAATTTAAAATAATAATTTAAAATTTTTAATTAAATTTAAACAAAAAATATGTAAGTTAATTATTTAGCTAACGAAGTGAAATAAAAATAATAATTAACTTTTTACATTTGTTTTTTGAAATTAAAATTAAAAATATTTATTTTTAAAAAAATTGTCGCCAAAAAAATAACAAAAAAGTTTAAAAAATATTTGTTTTCTTTTAAATTTAATTTTGAATTTAATTGATTTAAAAATAATAAGAAAAATTATTTTTAAATTTGTTAATTTTATTTTAGTATATATATAAAATAAATAAATAATGTAAATAAATATATAAATAATTATTTTTGTATAAATAACTTTTGTAAAATAATTTACAAAATAAAATTTATTTACTTACTATAAATTTTTGTAAAAAGAAAATATTTTCAAATATA
>JAXCLQ010031221.1:0-24199 GCA_035584115.1 Cedrela odorata | reverse complement strand
TTGATATGGGAGTTCATTTGTATGATCCATTGGCTGTCATCTCAGCTGAGTTCACAGATGGTGCAATGAAGGGGCAGGCTGTAGATTTTAAATCTACAGAACCAACTCCATCTCTGCAAAATGGTGATTTGCATGCAACTATTGGGGGGAATAGATTGGAAGATGGAGAGTCAAGCACTTCTGAATCCCTTAGATTTGTAAAATCCGGTTCAATTTTGGACCACACTGCAGAATCAGAAGCAGAAGATGATATAGAAAGAATAGGAAGAAGACAAAAAGGTTTACTTTCTGATGAAGATGTTGAAGAGTTAATCTTTGGAATCTCTGAAACAACCAAGCAGATTGTGCATGGCTTGGAAGAAACATTAGCTTCCTCTTCTCTTGGAGTGTCTGGAGATTCTCAAGATCATTCCCAGAGAATTGATGGACAGATCATCATGGAGTCAGATGATGACCTGGATGCCGAGAGTGATGGTGAAGGAAATGAGTTATTTGATTCTGCTGCATTGGTTGCTCTTTTGAAGTCAGCAACTAGTGCTGCATCAGATGGTGGTGGTCTCACGATCACCCCCACTGATGGTTCTAAAGTATTCACTCACAATCGCCCCACTGGTTCAGGTACTTTATTCCCTTCTTTAAGTACAGGTCCACCACCAAACGTGGATGAGGATGTGTCCAAGGACAACCTTAGTGAAGAAGAAAAGAGGAAGATTGAGAAGATACAACTCTTAAGAGGGAAATTCTTGAGACTGGTTCAGCGATTAGGCCATTCCTTTGAAGATTCCATAGTTGCGCAAGTGTTATACAGGTTGGCGTTAGCTTTTGGGAGGCATTCCAGTCAAGCTTTCAGCCTTGAATCAGCCAAGAGGGTAGCTCTGCAGCGTGAAGCAGAAGATAAAGATGATTTAGACTTCTCTTTGAACATTTTGGTACTTGGGAAAACTGGAGTGGGAAAAAGTGCAACCATTAATTCTATTTTTAGAGAGGAGAAGGCCACTATTAATGCATTTGAACCTGCCACTACCTCTGTGAAGGTGATTGTGGGAACAATAGATGGATTTAAGATGAGAATCCTTGACACACCAGGTCTCAGATCTCCTGCAATGGAACAAACTGTCAACCGAAACACATTAGCATCTATAAAGAAGTCCATGAAGAAGTTCCCTCCAGATGTTGTCCTCTATGTTGATCGATTAGACACCCATACTAAAGATCATAACGACTTGCCTCTGTTAAGGTCACTTACTACTTCTCTCGGCTCGTCAATATGGCAAAATGCTATTGTGTGTTTGACGCATGCTGCTTCTGATCCCCCGGATGGGCCATCTGGATTACCTGCAAGTTATGAGGTGTTTGTTGCGCAACAGTCCCGTTTTATTCAGCAAAGTATCAGCCAAGCAGTTGGTGATCTGCGTTTGATGAACCCAAGTGTGATGCATCCAGTGTCTCTTGTTGAGAATCACCAATCCTGTCAAAAGAACAGAATTGGAGAAAGTGTGCTTCCCAATGGACAGAGTTGGAGACCCCAATTATTGCTATTGTGCTTCTCCTTGAAAATCTTATCCGAGGCAAATTCTGTGTCAAAACCTAAAGATCCTTTCACCAATAAGAACTTTTTTGGCTTCCGTCGTTCTGCTCCTCTATCCTATTTCTTGTCATCACTGTTGCAGTGTCGCAATCATCCAAAACTCTCTGGTCATCAGGGCGGCGATGATGTTGACTCGGATGTTGAACTGGGTGATTCATCAGATTCAGAACGCGAAGATGTGGATGAATATGACCAGCTTCCACCTTTCAAGCCCCTGAGGAAATCCCAGGTTGCTAAGCTCAGCAAGGAGCAAAGAAAAGCCTACTTTGAGGAGTATGATTTTCGTGTCAAGCTCCTTCAAAAGAAACATTGGAAAGAGGAGGTAAAAAGATCGAGGGAGATGAAGAAAAACAACAATAGGAATAATTACGATGATCACAGGGAATATGGGGAGCTCGAAGATGAAAATCCGACAACTATGCCAGTTATGTTACCTGACTTTGTTCTCCCACCTTCATTTGATGGAGACAATCCCACTTACAGGTACCGATTTTTGGAGCCGACATCTCAGCTTCTTGTGAGGCCGGTTTTGGACTCACACAGCTGGGACCACGATTGTGGGTATGATGGTGTCAGCATGGAAAGAAATTTTGCTATTGCCGGTCAATTTCCGGGTGCAGTTGCTGTTCAAATTACAAAGGATAAAAAAGAGTTCAACATCCTCTTAGATTCCTCAATTTCAGCGAAGAATGGGGAGAATGGATCAAACATGGCAGGACTTGACATTCAGACTGTTGGAAGGCAGCTGGCCTACATCTTCAGAGGCGAAACCAAATTCAGAAATTTCAAGATAAACAAAACATCTGCTGGATTATCACTTACTTTATTAGGTGAAAATGTTGTAACTGGACTTAAAATTGAGGATCAGGTTGCAGTTGGAAAGCGCTTAATTCTGGCAGGAAATGCTGGAGCTGTGCAATTTCGAGGTGATGCAGCATACGGAGCCAACCTGGAATTGCGCCTCAGGGATAAAGATTTTCCTTCTGGAAAAGACAATTCCAGTTTGAGTCTGTCCATGATAAATTGGAGAGGTGACCAGAGTCTAACAGCCAACCTACAGTCTCAGTTCTCCATAGGGCGGAGCTCTATAATGGGAGTTCGCGTTGGATTGAACAAGAAGCGAAGCGGGCAAATTACTGTCAAATTAAGCAGCTCAGAGCAATTAAAAATGGCACTCATATGTATTCTTCCAATCGCAATGTCCATCTTTAAGATTATTTCTGCAGGTTCTGGAGGGCAAAACACAACATACTAGATGCAGTTTTCTCTCGTTAGTCATTAGATCGTACTTGGGGAAAAATACCAGCAATGGCTAGCCACTGTCGAACTCATGACAAGTCTTTTCTTTTCCCCTTCAATTATGATAATGTTCAATTTTGTTCAATCTGAAGAATGTCTTAAACTTATTATAGCTGTAACATCAATGAGATGGAACCTAAATGTTTGTAACTGCTCAAGAACTTCATCAAGCCAGGTGAGATGAAGCTTCCTTTTGACTTAATCCCCTGCCGCTGCTCGCCACCACAACATTACAGCAGTTCGTCGTTGGTTTAGATCTTCTCCCACTATTAACAATTGCTCTACCTTTGACAGGCCTGATCACCGCGCTTTGCAATCCCCTAAAATTGCAGTAAAAATCTGCTTCTATCTTTCTGTCTAAAGTGTTTCTGATGGCACGAGAGCTGCCAAGATGTGTACGGCCATCAAAATGTAACAATTTGCAGTTAATTTTGGGCATGCATGAAAACATAATTCTGAAGCAGCACTTATTCCAAAACGACGTCGGTTTTGCTCAGCATGCATGGAAATGTAAGGATATTTGGTTTGATTTAAAATTAAATTCCACAATGTAAATAATTATTACACTGCAACTCAAGTTTACGGGCCATGGTTACAAGGCATGGAGTAGGGGTATTCTTGGAATAAATTTCAGAAGAGGGGGGCTACTTAGAAATTAAACTAAGAATAGATATAAGACGCTGTGCGGTTTTGGTTGAATTATCCGCAGAATATTTCCCTCTCGAACACGATCGCAGAAAATGGAGAAGATGTAGAGTGAATGAATGAAAACTGGAAAATAAAGAGGAAAGATGTCCTTCATTTCGAAGTCGTTTGCTGCAAATTCCTCTGTAACGACTCCTAGAGAAGCTACCATTGCTATGATGCAGACCTCTTCGTATAGAGTACGTAGATATACATACCACTCGCTTACATGAATGTACAGCTGTATTTGAATTTGTTCTTTTTTAGTGTATGTTTGGATTAAGTAGCGTTTGGTTACTGAGAAATTTGTTGTGGAAGAGAAGGAAAACCTGAAAGATTGCTATTGATTATTATTATTATTATTTTTTAATCTTGCGGTTTCTCTGTAACCAAACAGAGCGTTTGTGTTTTTAACTTAGTTTTTGCTGAACTTTGGGTGAATTGGTATGTATTCCTATTAGAATCGCATATTTTTATTATGTTACCCGTTTTGACTTTATTTCAAATTAGTATTTGAGCCTTGTAATTGGAATGCTTAATTATGTTTTTGCTCGTGGTGCATTAGTTGCTCGATAAAATGTCTGACAGAGAGAATGGGAGGGAGAGAGAGAGAGAGAGAGAGAATTGAATGGTGTTTGTATTGGTTACGAGAAGCTCAGCCACGTCTTTAGTTCTGTATTCAGAAAAGCAATTTTATTCAGATAAACTGTTCGATATTTGCTTTCACAATTACTGGTAGGAGTCTTAATTGGTGCTGATTAATTATGTTGTTAATGTACAGGTTTTGTCACAAAGAGCTTCCTCTTCTTTTAGAAGAAAAGCTTCTGTTAACTCATTTTATTTCAGGGGAAGCTCATCGGTTAAAGTTTTATCTTTCTTAAACTTGACACGCAATTCAACTTATTCTGTTAATGAGTTTTGTTCTTCGTCAAAACGAAGATCTCGAGGACCTGTTATGGCTGCAAAGAAAACATCTGAAGGTGTGCATTTCTTTTTATCAATTAAAAAGATGATTATCAATGTATAGAAATGTGGTGCTTTATTTTGTGATAACTTTTTATCAATTTTTTTGGTTTGTGAAAATTATTTTTGATTGTTTTGTGTGCCTGTGCCTGTTCAGGGGAAAAGCAAGAAGAAGGAAGGTACAAGCATACCATTGATTTGCCAAAAACAACTTTTGGTATGAGAGCAAATGCTTTAGTTAGAGAGCCTGAAATTCAGAAATTATGGGATGACCATCAGATGTTCAAGAGAGTTGCTGATAAAAATGATGGGGTGAGTATCATAGCTATCATTGTGCTCCTGTTCTATGTTTGTGAACTTATTAGCTAACCTTTAGTTACTTGTTCAGGGAAATTTTGTTCTTCATGACGGCCCTCCATATGCCAATGGGAATCTACACATGGGCCATGCTCTAAATAAGATACTGAAGGATATAATTAACCGTTACAAGGTAACTTCCCTTCTATGCCTCAGACATCATTTGTTCCTTATGCGTATAAATTAATGAAAATTTTGTTTGAAAAAATAAAAGAACAATATTGTCATCTTTCAAATGAAATGAGTAAAAGAAATAAGGCCTCATTTTAAGACATTAATACTAGAGCAAACATAGATGCATATATGTTTATGTGCTTACTCCATTGCATGTATAAACACGAGTTGCACACACACACACACATCTACAAAATGAAAACTCTTACTGACGTGTTCATTCTAAGTCTAAATTGCATGAAATTAAGCAATGGTAAAATCATTTGGCTTTGCTGAGAAGCTTATTTTGTAAAATTAATAAGTGTTGGGACTGCCAATAAGTTCAATAGAGGCCATACCAACCCAATTAACCTTGAATCTTTGTCTGAACTGCATTCTATAAGTCAGACCATTTGTTTGCCTGAAGAATGCTCAACTAGTTGATGAATTTATAAATTGGTGAGGAACTCTATCTGCTAGTGGTATATCTGTGCAGCCTACAGTACCATTGAAGTTCAGCTTTTATGTTCAGATATTTTGTGCTTCAGTATGTAATATATCTCTAATTGAGATTATCAGCCACCAGCATTATGATGCATCTGGGACTATTTTTTTGTTTAATTTATGATCCATGAGGATAATTGAAACTTCATGCACATTTGCTTTTAACCTCTTCTATTTGTTTATTTATTTATTTAAACTAATATTGCAATCTGATAAAAGGTTATTCATTGTTTTCCCTTTTGTGCTTTTTCTTTGGACAGCTTCTCCAAAATTATAAAGTCCGTTATGTGCCTGGTTGGGATTGTCATGGGCTGCCAATTGAGTTGAAAGGCAAGCATCCTTCTGATTGCTTCCTCTGTTGTTAGCATACTTTCTAATGTACTCAGTTAGGTTCTACATGCAACGTTATTAACCTTTCTTGATGCTAATTGCGTAAGAGGATACGATCAGAAAACTGTCCTTCAGATTTTTTATGGAATTCTGAATGCCAAAAAAAAAAGTTTTATAAAAATTGGAATATGGTGCTGATGATAAGCTACACAGATAATAGAATTAAAAAATCTTACTGTTGGAGTTGTATGCAATGAAAAGTTCTGAGCACAAATCTTAAAGGATTTGACTGTCATTTTGAATTATATCAGTTCTGCAGTCACTGGATCAAGATGCCAAAAAGGATCTCACACCATCAAAGCTAAGAGCAAAGGCAGCCAAATTTGCAAAAGCAACGGTCAAAAGTCAGATGGCATCATTTAAGGTTATATACAAGTTAATTTGCTCTAATTTGATTGATTGTTCTTTTTACATATGTTATCGATTCAATCATCTTTTTCTGTAGTCTTTTATTACATAAATGATTATATTGGTAGTATTTTGTTTAATAAAATATCATTAATTAGCAGATTCTGATCTGGCAAATACTTCAACTTTTTAAGTTTTAATACTTGCAGCGCTATGGAGTATGGGCAGATTGGAATAATCCTTATCTGACTCTCGATCCTGAATATGAAGCTGCCCAGGTATGCAGTATCACTTTTCTCTTTAGTACTTTGTTGGGTGCTTGAACCAAAATTACCATTCATAACCCAGAACTTTTTCTTCTTTTTTTCTTATCTGAAGTTTGGTTATCATGCTCGGTGACTACCTCCATTTAAATCTTGAAACTGAGTGAAAATGACTTATGCCTTACACTGGTTCTATAACATTACTAGATGTCTTGAGATTGCTGTGTCATTTTGTACAAAAAATCAAAAGATGTCTTTCCCTGTTTTTCACTGGATGCATAATGGGTAAGCTCTTTACTATGGTTGAATTTAAATGAAATTGCTTCTTGTGCAATATCATCTGCCAGATTGAAGTGTTTGGCCAGATGGCCATTCAAGGGTATATCTATAGGGGCAAGAAACCAGTTCACTGGAGTCCTTCATCGCGTACTGCTCTTGCAGAGGCCGAATTGGAGGTAAATCAAGTGTTATTATTGTGCTTTCTTTCCCCAGCTCCTATTTTGATAAACTGTATTCATATGTTTGTTTGAGTTCTACTTTCCCATTTAAGCATAGATACTCACCCTTCTGAAGAATGTCATTGTCAAACCTATGTGTCTTTTTCAATTCAGTATCCTGAGGGGCATGTTTCAAGAAGCATATATGCCCTTTTTAGAATGGTGAGTGCACCTCCAAGTACCAATGGTTTACTAAAAGAATTCCTTCCAGATTTGTGCTTGGCCATATGGACAACAACTCCCTGGACTGTACCTGCCAATGCTGGTAAGTCTAATTTCTCTTTCCATCTTGCTGTTATAGTGTATCTACATAGGCATTTCTAAAGTAAGTATTGGTTATGTTTATCATTTTTTTTAATTTCAACAGTTATTCTAATGGTCAAAACTTCCCCTGTACCTCTTTTATACAACTCCCTAGCAGTTATCTCAATTTGCTATGGTGTTGAGTTTACTTCTGTACAGCTGATAGAATAAATTGATGTAATCTACCATAGTTTGGATTATAACATTTTCCTTCAGAATCTGTTAGTCCCAAAAACTTGTGCTATTCTGATTTCTTTGGAACATATGTTACTCTAGTTGCTGTAAACATTGAGGTGCTTAATTAATTTACATACCACCTTGACAAAAGAATGTATTGTTTGCACTTGTAAAAATATACACACTGCTTCTCAAGATTGTCTTTAAGTTCTATCTTTTGACAAGATATGCAATAATCTTTCCTTCTCTACTTTTTTGTTTTTATCTCTCAGCTGTTGCAGTTAATGCCAAGCTAAAATATGCTGTTGTTGAGATACAACCCTTATTGGAAAGTGATTCTATGGCCCATGCGAATAAAAAGAGAAAGCCCGGAAATGTTCTTAAGGAACAAAAGAAGCTTTTCATTATTGTAGCATCTGACCTTGTGCCAACACTAGAAGCAAAATGGGGAATGAAGCTTGTTGTGAAGAAAACTTTGGCGGGTTCAGATCTTGAAAACTGCAGGTTTTAATTTAAATAGACACATGTATGCATGCATGGAATTCATTAGGCATTAATCATTTACCTTGGTTTCATAATTTATCGTTCTAAATTCAAATAAACAGCTCAATAATCAATTCATAATCTATGGAGGATAAATTCGAAAGATTATATATTTTCTAAAATCTGGTCTTCTTGTGGTTTCAGGTATGTTCACCCTATAGATAACAGGGAATGCCCGGTTGTGATTGGAGGAGATTATATTACAACAGAATCAGGAACCGGACTGGTCCATACGGCTCCTGGTCATGGTCAGGAGGATTATGCAACTGGCCTTAAATATGGATTGCCTATACTTTCTCCTGTAGATGATGATGGAAAGTTTACTGAGGAAGCTGGACAATTTGGTGGGCTTCACGTACTTGGAGATGGTAATGTTGCTGTTGTGAATTACTTGGATGAACAAATGTCCCTTATCATGGAAGAATCATATGGTAAGTTAATACTCTTTTCCTGTTAATTATTAATGAAAAAAGGTAGCAATGTCAGTCAACATATGAAGCTCTTGCATCTTCTTTGTTATGCAGAGCACAAGTACCCATATGATTGGCGAACTAAAAAGCCAACAATATTTAGGGCGACTGAGCAATGGTTTGCATCAGTGGAAGGGTTTCGTCCGGCTGCTATGGATGCAATTGGTCAAGTAAAATGGATCCCACCTCAGGTATTGATGTTTAACTTCATTGAAAGCATTCCAGCCTTATATGTTTGGCCTTTCTATGGCGTGCTCTGATTCTTTGGTGGTAGTATTGTTATCTTACAAAATTCAGTTGCACAATTTTTAGGTTCTATCTTAATGTTTATTAGTAGTTTGTGGAAATAGTATTGTTGGTCTTGCCATAGTTTCTGTTTGTATTGTCCTTTGGTGATACGATTGTAAGAATCATGTGGGTAGTCTGATTCCTGTTGTTGTGTTCTTAAGTACTGATTCTGCCGAAACCAAGTCAGTATAATATCATTTTCCATGTTGTTTAGCCTCTTATTGCTTACATTTTCCTGGCAGTGAGGACAAAATCTGTCCCCACATATTGTGTGAGTATTTGGGGGCTGATGTAAGTCTATTGCAAGTATAGCTGGTTAGAACTTTTATAGACATGTTATGTGTTTGGACTTATATGTAAATTTCGACAAAGGTGTCAGATATCTATTTTTTTTTATAAATATATATGTCACAGCTGTTTGCATGCTCATTGTTCAGGCAGTAAACAGAATTTCTGCAATGACTTCTAGCCGCTCTGACTGGTGCATATCAAGACAAAGAACATGGGGCGTTCCTATTCCAGTCTTTTATCATGCAGAGTCAAAGGAACCTCTTATGAATGAAGAGACTATTGATCGTATCAAGTGTAAGAAAGTCTTCTAATTTTTTTTTCAATAGAGATCTATTCAGTTTACTGTTAATGATCAAGTTATTATTTGTATACAGGTTACTCCATTTTTTTTAACTAGTTTGCATACTAATCTTTTTTTCACCTTTAGTTCCCAATAAACTTGATGGCTTATCTCACTAAATCTTTTTGGGACTATTTAACTTATGGCCTCAATCCGGAATATTTGTGTTTCTGATTATCTATTTTGGCGGCTATAATATCCATGGGACTATTTAAGCTATGGCCCAATGCTGGAATTTTTGTGGTTTTGATTATCTATTTTGGCAGCTATAATATCCCAAAAAGGCAGTGATGCATGGTGGTACATGACAGTGGAGGATCTCCTTCCTGCCAAATATCGTGATATGGCATCTGAATATGAAAAGGGGACAGATACAATGGATGTCTGGTTTGACTCAGGTATTGCAGTGTGAGCCTTGTTGGCATTTGAACATATTCATAAAGAACTTGCAGTGCTAAATTTCAACATTCTTTGTTGCTTGATGGATTCACAAGTGTACATAATTGTTTCATATCACAAGTTCTATGATCCTTGTTGTTGCTGTGTAGAGAATGTTGTCCTCCCTGTTTTCTTTCTCGTATTGCAACATGATTATTATCTCAGTGACCTTTTTTTACCAATCTGAGGTTTTTTAATGGTGACGAGGTCTCACCAAAAAGATGGAAGGTCTCATCAATCCATCTTGGAGTTGGCTTTCACTAATTTATTTTGTAGGAAAAGGATGTAGTGGATTGGTATATGAATTAAAGAGGTGATCTCTGTTTGCTGATCAGTATCATGGGGGGTTGACATGGTAATTGCGTGATATCTAGACCTGACTTTAATCAAGAGTAATACTACCAACTAGCAAGCACCTTTCCAACTTAATCATTGATTTGGCAATTGAACTAGAATCTCTGCAGCTTTCATGGTTTTGCAGATCAATTGTTGGAATGGGTCAAGGTTATCACTGCTGATGAAAGAAATTTTTATTATTTTACTCCAAGATTATTTGGTAGCTGCTACTTATATAATATATTACAGGCTGTATTGTTTCAATTGCTGCTTTACTTTTTTTGCCAAATATTTGTTCTTTCCAATGTCAGTCTAGCACCTATGTCATAAGTAAATATCATTTTATTATTCTGCATGCATGGTGCATACTGGCCTTTTGTTTTGAACTCTGTTGTTGCAGCTTAAAGAAGCTCTTTAAGTACATCTCACATGTTGCTTTACTAGGAGTTTGGTGTTTCTTAGTTGCTCATCCCTCTTTCAGGCTCTTCATGGGCTGCTGTTTTGGGAAAAAGAAATGGCCTTAGTTTTCCTGCAGACTTATACCTTGAAGGTACAGATCAGCATCGTGGATGGTTCCAGAGTTCTTTGTTAACAAGTATTGCAACTAAAGGTAATGATATCCTTGGACCATATTACAAGAGTTTTTTGAAATGAAACATTTGTACCATGGTACTATTTTATTTTTTCCTTTCACTATTTTTGTGGAAATTGCTGATCGTTGCGAAATTTATTGTTCATAAATTTTTATAGCAGCTACATAAATCATCAATAGTTTCCATGTGCATTTTGTTGGGAAATAATAAGTACATGAATTGTTTGTTGGTTCCATCGCCGAATTTGCTGTATTGTATCTAGTTCCTGTGGTGATTGTCCTCTATGCAGTTGGATAAGTCAATTCTTGATTCTTCCACTTGTACAAAATGCTCTTAGCATTCGTATTCCAGGAACTTTTTGTTGACATCTTTGAGTCAAACAATAGAAGGCTTTTATTGGAAAAATGGAACAAAATGCATAATTATAAAAACGTTACTATTTTCTCCTGATTTTATTGTCAGTATCAACAAGGATTTCAGTAGGGGACAAAGATTTTAGAGTGATTGTGTTCGTTGACAAGTATTTGAATTGCGATATAAGTAACCTCGAAGTCTCCTAAAGATAAAGAAAATATTTTCTGTTGATCTACTGAGATCCTATTTTTGCGGTGGGCAAGGGTCATGAAATTCATTGGAAATTTCTTTTTGGATTCTGAATTGCTAGTCATCCTATTTGTTGCAGTTGTATGTTCCTTTTCATGCATTGTAAACCCCTGGGGATCAACATTTATAAAAAGGTAATTTTTAATATTCTTTGATGCAGGAAAGCCTCCATATAATAGTGTTGTAACACACGGATTTGTATTAGATGAAAAAGGTTCTAAGATGAGCAAGTCTTTGGGTAATGTTGTAGATCCTCAAATGTTGATTGAGGGAGGTAAAAACCAAAAGGTTAGTTATGGGTAGATCTTTATTCAATTCCTTTTGTTTTTTCTTTTTTGGTCAGTGCATCATCAATTTCCACTTTTTGTTGACAGGAAGCACCTGCCTATGGAGCTGATGTTTTGCGACTCTGGGTTTCCAGTGTAGATTATACAGGTGATGTAATGATTGGTCCTCAGGTCCTCCGTCAAATGTCTGACATATACAGGAAGCTGCGAGGAACATTGAGATACCTTTTAGCCAATCTACATGATTGGAAAGTACGTTCAAGTTCATAAGAGTTTTAAGTCATTTCTATAATGTAGCGAATAATTTTTACATGTCTAGAGCCATAGCTTCACTGTTCTTCTGTTCTTCTCTTATATGGTCATATCTCCATGCTGACAACATTGCTGCACTCTTTCTTCACCCTTCCCTCCATAACCTAAAAAGCTTATACTGCATTCTGCATTCTGCACTTTGTTCTTTTCTCTCTCTTTTCACTCGAAGCTGCTTATTGCTTTACATTCTGTAGTTTGTACATCAATGGCAATTATTTGAAGTTTCATATATCTTGTTTCTTATACATATTTGCTCTTGGCAGGTTGGTAATTCCATTTTGTATGATGATCTTCCCATGATTGATCAGTATGCTCTTTTTCAGCTTGAAAATGTTGTAAAGAACATAAGAGAGAGCTATGAAAGCTATCAGTTTTTCAAAATCTTCCAGGTATGTTTTATTGTGCCATGGATTTTGGATATTTATAATCCTATCAACTGTTCATGTGAATGAGATATTGGCCGGAGATTTCTAAAAGCCGGCATTAAGCAAAATATAGTCAGTTACATCAAATCCTTTTCCTATTCCTGAAATTTGAAGCGTGAACTTTTCATCTTTCAGAGTATACAACGGTTTGTCATTGTTGATCTGTCAAATTTCTATTTTGATGTCGCCAAAGATCGCCTTTATGTTGGGTAATTCTTTCTTTTCTGTCATTTACATGTAGAGCAATTAGTTTTCTTGATTTGGTTTCCCTATGATGGATAAATCATGTGAACATGTTTAAACATCCTTATTCCCATTATTACTAGTACTATATGATGCTTCTGTGATTGTAAAATCCATTGCCTCCCAAATCCCAGAAACATTTGCACGAAACAGCACTCAAAAGAGTTGTCTTGAAATATGTGTGATTTTGATAAAGAAAAAGAACTCAATAACTCCTGGTCTATGCTTTTGGTGTTATTTCTTGGTGATAATAAATGATTTTCGAAGCTGCACTGGGGGCAGTGTGTTTGCTTTTTGCGAAATTTCTGTGTATATTTTTTCTTTTTCTGTTTCGTTTGCTGAGATGATTATTTTCAGGGGCACAACGAGTTTTACAAGGAGAAGTTGTCAAACAGTTCTTTCTGCACATCTTCTTTCCATTGCAAGGGTAATTGCTCCAATACTGCCTCATTTGGCTGAAGACGTGTGGCAAAACCTCCCCTTTCACTATACCCTTGAAGATGGTTCTACTGCTGAATTTGTTTTCGAATCAAAATGGCCTGTCTTGAATGAACAGTGGCTTGCATTTCCCGTTGACGAGATTGATTTCTGGGGGAAAATTCTTGAGGTAATTGTGGTTTTCACCTAATTATATAGATCTATCTTAAACATTTTTCTAGTTGCTTTAATTTCTTAACAAAATTTTGAATTCAAACTTCTGTTTGCTTTAAGCTATGTCTACACAGCTGTGTTTCAGTTACAAAGGATTGCTTGACCATTGAGTTCGGATATTTCAAACTATAGCACTTCTTTGATTGGTGTGATGAATTTACAAGATAATGCACAATGAAAATTTAATTGTGATGACAATCTGTTTCATGATATCTTACTGTCCTGTAAAATTAAATCAAATCAAAAGTGACTACCTAGATGTTTTGCTCTAAATGCACATTGCAACATGGATTTTAAAAGCACTGAATACAATCTTTGGAAAGTTCTTCCCAGGCTTTTTGAGTGATGTAGATAATTAAGCTAATTGATTTTCCATGAATCTCTCTCACGGAAATGATATGTTAGAGATTACTGTGTATATAACTGAAAAAATTGCTAAGAGATCTTACAGTTAGTAAATTCCCTATATGAAAAAGTATTGTAAACTGTTTCGATAGATTATTTGAGAGTTGCTAAATATTATTTTTGGTGATCTTTCTGATATAGTTTACTTTGTTATTTGAAACAATTTGACTAGTTGAGAACGGAGGTGAATAAAGTTCTTGAGGTTGCTCGGACCGGGAAATTGATTGGTTCCAGTTTGGAGGCCAAGGTTTATCTATATACAGCTGATGCTAGTCTGGCTTCTAGATTACATGAAAAATGTGTGGCCAAGAATGATGCAGACACATTGCAGCGCATATTCATAACATCTCAGGTATGCACATATCTTGTCACCTTCGCCCTCATATGGATCAGTTCTTTGATCCATGATAAAATGATGCTGGTGATTGATTGCTTTGTCCATACAGTCCATCTGAAAGACGCTTTTTAGTTTTAATGAAATCTTTCCTTTTGTCTATGCATCTAAAAGAATTGCGCAGGGAATCCTGGAAAATATGATCAGAGTTTATATGTGCACACTATTGAAGAACGGCTTAACTATTCTCACATTTACTTGTTCAACTGACTATATGCAGGTAGAGGTACTTCCATCTATGGATAATGAACTCATTGCTAACATCCCTTACTCCGGAGAGTATCTTGTCAAAGGGGAAAATACAATTTGGATTGGCGTGTCACACGCAGAGGGCTCCAAATGCGAAAGATGTTGGAATTACTCGACGAAAGTTGGATCCTTTGTGGAGCACCCCACACTTTGTAGTCGCTGTTACGATGTTCTTGCTGCCCAACCACTTCCTTCTATGGCAGCCATCAGCTGAGACTTGAAATGCAAAGGAAATGACATTGTTTTCCAATTCCAGCAAATTGGCGAGTTGATCAGATTTTGACCTATTTATTATTATTTTTTTTCTGAATTTAATGGGTTGGTTATTGCATGCCTACACTCCAACACCATAAAAAAACTGATTTCAAAGTTGATTTTGATTTTCCTAGCTGGATTCATCCGAGTGCAGAGATGACATGTCACTCATGCAGAATCGTCACAGCACCAAGTCAACCAGATCCGAAACAAGCAACGAAGCCTGGCGTCGTGTAGAGATGTACAAATTTGAAATTATTATAAACTACAATATCATTCTTTGGCTATAAATAAACACCCATCAACATATAAAGGGAACTGTTAATATTCTTTCTTTAATTTATAGTTAGTGCCGTGCATTGGCTGCTCCGCGATCATATAGATTGGATGTCTAATTGCTCAAGCAATAATGCACGACAGGGAATGCTCTTACGATTACGATCTAACACAATGAAGGAAAAAAAAAAGGCACGGTATACTTTAGTTATATAAAACGACCGAAATGAATTTTGATTATTTGAACTGGGGAAGAAGTTATCAAGTGGTCATACAGGATTCGCATTCCACCACTCAAACAATAAAATGGTAAAATGGGCCATTCTAATATACAGAAATCACACCGAATGATGAGAGGACGCTTAAGTGATGAAGGGTCTGCCGAAAATACCTTGAAATTACAAGCATCTGATGTGATCTTGTTAAAAAAAGAAAATTATCCAGTTCTAGAATTTGGAACATACATCAATTACTTATTGAAGCTGACCGCCTGAATTTGGAGAAGGTTGCTGCAATAACTCAGCCTCCTCTATATCGTCGGCATTCAGTGGTATATCCTGTTACGTGAATGAGAAACAAATTACTATTCTTACCATGAACAATGATGGTCTGGTCCGGTAGAAACATTATAATTTAATGACTTGATTGGTCAATACCTGCACTTGAATTAGCTGATGTGGTTGCTGATCTTGTGCCATTGCATATGGCTGCGGTTGAGACATTCTGTAATAGGGTTCTTTAAGATCGAGTTTGCAAGACGATGTCTGAAGTATTCCTCCTTGTTCGGCACCAGGACCCCACATTTTAGCTAAATTAAGTTGATTATAAGTACTTGTTAGAAAAGCCAAGAAGACAAATCACCAACACTGAAAATAAAAGATAAGAAGCTACCTGACAAAGTTAGGTATATGGTATAACTCTGAGCATTGTGTGCAATCATGCGGAGCTGGCCTGTTATTTCTTGTCCCGCCATGACATACAGTGGTTGGGAGAGAACGCAACGTAATTGGTACCAGTGGGTAGTAGGTGCACCAGGGGCAGTGGTAAGCCACCTTGGTACCGTACTGTTGATTTAAGCAGTTTGATAGCAGTTAAATAAGAAGGAAATCTCAGTCATGATAAAGAAAATTTACAAGGAAACTACTACTTTGCTGAAGTAATTTAACAGATTGATGTGAATGCTGATTCATTACCTCCCATCAAATAGTACATCAAACCAGCAAGCCAACCCATGCACTCTGGTCCCGACGGAGGATATGAATTTCAATGGAATATCAATCTCATATAAATCCTCTTCCTGCAAAATGTAGTAATAAGTTGCACGCATCAGAAAATAACAGCATAAGAATCACATGTGAAAAAACTACTAAACAGCTTTCTGAATAAAGTTCCTAACACGTAAAAGTTGAAATATGTTTGAGAGAATAATAATTTCATAAAAATTGATGAAGATATTCAGAAGGATCGTTTTAAGAGGAGAAGAAAACCACCAGAGTAAAAAAAAAAATAAGGCAAGCAGCTCAAGAAATGGATATTTTATAACTGCAAGATCTTGATTGAAGATTTAATTAATACCTTTGTTTTAGTAAAGTCTATTACATGAGAAATCGCAGGGGCCACCAATAATCTTGGATCAAAAGCATCTACCACGGGCTGTTTGAAATAGGGACACCGTCAGTTAATTTAGCAAAATAGTACATCATCACAGAAGCAACCATAACAACTTAATACATCAGCATCCCAACAGCCAATGATATATTAAACAAACACTCAGATACACATTGAATGAACAATCAAGGCTTCTAGGAATCAGGAAAGCATTAGCAGAAGGTAGTCTGAAATACTTTTGATATTGTGTGTGTTTTTTACCAATTTATCAAGCCTTGTTTGATGTGGGAAGGAGTCACGTCTAAGACAACTCAAAATTTCAAGTTTTTGGACACTTGGACTCAACAAGAAGGAATCAAATAGCTGAGAGATGTACATGACACATCTTTATTTTAGAGCTTCTATTTTTGAATAGATAAAATAAGGAATAGTGAAACAACAATTTGACCAGATGAGAAGAATACAAGGGGTGCGAAAAGGAAATGTCAAAAAGGCTGACAGAGCTTCAAGTAGCATTGGAATGTAAAGACCCACCAACACAGAAATCTACATGGAGATTGGATACGACTTAGAAACAAGAAATAAAATAGACCTGAGAAAAGTATCCCTGGAATGCAGATCCATATAAGGGTGTCAGATCAACCCCGTAATAATTTTGTTGCTGCCAAAAGAGAGCCTATACAGAAAATATAAGAGGAAAAGAAAAGTAAATATCAATTTTAAGTTAATGAAAGTGAGAAATGAAAAACAAGACATACACCAATTATAATTTGAGCCAAACACATACCTTATTTGCAATTTCAACAAACAAATATTCATCGCTGAAAGGAGCCATTTGAATCCTACAAGAGCAATTAATTTTGAACGATAAAAATCAAAGAATACATATATAGACTATATAAATCAAATGAAAATTTAAAAATACCATGAATGCGAGAAATATTATCTGAGGATATTGGGATATTTATTTGGAAAAACCAAATGAAACAGAAAGCATCAAATAGCCGTACGGACCATAATCAGCCTATATTACAGAATTGTAATGAGCAAAAAAGTAAACCATTCAATGACTAAACCAAACTCCTGAGCTTGAGAGTTTTTTGCTGCCCGCCATACACTTACAGCAAAAGCATATTTCTGTATTCTACAGCAAAAATATGGAAATGTAGTGGTAAAAAGCAAAAGAAAACGACTAAAGCTGTGGACAGAGTCATCATTTTTCAGTAAAAGAGAACTACTAAAACAGAAAGTTCAAATACCAAAGCCAAGCAACTATATTGAATATGCATCTACAGAACTGCTGGTAAATAATTCATCTTTTAATAATAATAGAGTGATCAGTGAAAGAACACAGTCAAATCAAACATGTGAAAATTTTCTTAGAGCACTCTGACATACAAATTACATATAAAAATATTGATGGAGGCACACAATCATATGCACAACTAGCTTTACAAATGAGAAATCATTTTGCAATTATATGTGAACAAAGCAACTTAAGGTGGGATCATCTGCATCACTATCACAATGTTTAGTAGTTAAGTGCAAGGACATTCAAAATTTTAAAAAAAATGAGGAGAAAAGGGACGTCAAGGGCAATATTCACCTTCCAACCGTAGGAAACATTTTTCCATTTGGGACAAGAAATCGATCTCTAGCAATCACATAGGACTCCAACATTCTTTCATTGACTAATAAAGTGCCTGCAAGCCACGCCCAAAAGCAAGTGAAGAAAAATCAAAAAAGGACTTCTTATACACCAAGCAGTAAAAAATTTGAAATGCTATGCTGACTCCATTACATCTCTAAAGTGCTGAACAACCAAATTAAACATTCACTGTAGCTGAAGCTCTTTGAAAGTTAAACAACTCAAAAGTTTTCATCATCCACTAGCATAACAAAAGAAATCAACATATATACACTACTTACCCATTGGTTCAGAGATCAGAATATCTGCTTTTTCAGGCAGTTCAACTTCCTCAACTTTACCCTTGATTACCTGCATTTTTCATGACAGTGTGCCTGAAAAATATAAGATAGCAGGCCAACAAGGACATTGACAGAGTTTAGTGACATGAGAAAATCTCACAGTTATTCGTTGTCCCAGTGATGGGTTCCCTGCAATAAGTTTGCGAGCATACTCTGCCATTTCAGATGCTTCCACAGCATAAACATGTTTTGCACCAGCCTAGTGAGGGGAGAAAATGGAATGCAAGCTCAATCTATAAATGCACCAAATAGAGCATCCACAGGCAAGAAGCAAGAAAATAAAATATCATGAAGAGTTAAAATTATAACAAGATTTATCGCTAAAAAAGATAAACATACCTGTGCAGCAAATAATGATAAAATACCACTGCCAGCACCAACATCAACAACGACACGACCAGTAAAATCTGCACGATTCTCAATAACTGCAGCATAATAGGTCCCTGAAATAAAAATGGTTCATCATCGTTAGTATAACTAAGTCTGTTGTTCTTACTATTGCTTTACATGTAAATTGCTTACATTAGTATAACATATTTCAGTACTAGAATATAAAATGTGAAGTTTAATCAGGCTTCTCCACATGAAATAAAAAATTAATATTGTAAAGTATGAAAAAGGGAGAAATAATTTAAGTATGAAAAAGGGAGAAATAATTTACAGGTCTGTGATATAACCTGTTCTCACATAATCCTGCAACATATTCTGCTGATGCAGCAGTTGTCCATAATAATGGAAGTACATTTTAGCAGAAGATGCTTCTACTTTATCATCAAACTTGCTCTTTTGAGAAGCTGAAACCGCTCCATTTGGTAAATCTGTTCCTGGAAAGGAAACCAAAAGAAAGGATGTGACAATAGGTATACAACACATTGAACCATTGCAAGTAAACATAAAAACAAGATAAGAAGCCGAATGAAAGCATAGCAAAAATGCGTACAATCACACTCTATCCTTTTCTAAAGTTAATTTTGTACCCAACCTCATTCCATCCACATGGGGTGAGGCCAAGTTGATCCAATCTAGCTGAAAAGAAATTTCTCCTGACTACTAGGGCTTCAATTCTTTGACTGCAACAGTAAGAGATATAGCCCTATTACAAGGACTTGAGTCATGGAAAGAAGAATGTCCTCGTCATTTTGTATTACTTAAAATGCTACTAATGAGACAAAGATAATGATGTAAAAAATGACTTAAACTACGTGGAAGAAACAAGTTTTGTTAAGTGGCCAAGGAGACAAATGTTAATGCATACAACCATTAAGTGTGACTGCACATGCACATGCAAGCACACACACATAAAGTATATAGAGAGATCACAAGCATGCTGCATGAAACTACAACAAAAGTAACTATGAGTGACCACTACTTATTATATTACAGCCTGAAAGAACAAAAAGATGATCGGAGCAGCATGAAAAATGGATTTTCCAGTAGTCAAGTTGACACGATGTAGCAATGAACTCTAGAAAAATTATTATATGCAGATATTCAAAGTAGCACCTTGAACATTAGCTGCATTCTTCCATTGCTCAAATGCACAATGGAAGGCCCTGCTCTCTTCTTCATCTCTAAATTGGATGGTGACTCCCCTTGAATATGATTTCTGCTACAATAGTTATACCCGTTAAATAAAGATGTAGCATCTGGAACTACATTCAACATCATAGAGCCATGTTGCATCCATCATAATCAACCATTATGTTAATCATACAACAAAACAGTTGGCAAAAAGATTTCTGGAGCATCAGAATTTCCACAGATCTTCAGAGAGCAGAAATTTAATAGGCACTAGGGATCCAGGCAGACTTCAAATAAAATAATAGAAAACGGAAAAGAGTAAAGTACCCATAAAGTATCAGAGATTAAAAAGAAACAGAAAACAAAAACAAAAATTTCCATACCTCTTTATTGGTATCAGAATCTTCACATATGCAAACTGATTGAACAGGTCCTAACTTGGATAACTGAATAACACAAAAGCACCACCAAATCGTATCATTGTAATCATAAATTTAACATCCAATTAATATACTCACTGAACTTCAGAAAATCCACACATACAAACTACAAAAATGTACATCTCCTACTCTGTTTGGTCAACAAGAAATGAAAAAAAAAAAAGTATTCAACAATTTGAATATTGAAACAGAAAAACAAAAGAATACCATTCGAACACAGTTTGCTTTTAGTAGAATATTTAACTGTTTCATTCTCTTGATAACAAAACAACTGAAACAAATTGCTAAATCACAAACTCCTATATCATCACTCAGCTTTCTCTGTCCAAAAAAAGAATTAATACACAAAAAGAAAATGCCGTGACTACAAAAGCTATAAAAGTAAATACAACCACAATCAAAAGAAATGCAGATTCATTGTCCGTGTTTGGTTGCCAAGAAAAAAAATTTTAAGAAAAAAAGTTAAAGATTCGCTATGTTATACAAAAAGCATGAGATTCTCTACTTTTGACCATTTTCTCTACTTCCAGATCATCCAAACATACAAACAATCACTCGAATCAATATTCCATAACCAAACCAACTAATAACGAAAAAAAAAAAAGGAATCAAAGAAAACAAACACTTACCTGAGCAGCTCCAAGATCAACATTATAACCATCAATGACTTCCGATTCTCGGTGAAACCGAAGCTCCGCGACTCCGCCAGTGGCACTGAACCGCGCAAAAACCGGCGAAGATTGCGGCAATGAAGAAGACAAGTACGAAGAAAGCTCCGTCACCGAAGCCAAAGCGAACTCGTGCTGTTGTTCTTGTTTGTGCTTTTGCTCCATTAGCTCCAGTCTCCAACAAACCAAAATTTCCTTCTAGATTTTTTATATTTGTAAATATAACTATCAGAGATGTGTATGTTTATAATGTGCTCATTTGTTTGTAGCCATGTGTTTGTTTGTTTTGTCACTGTGTAAATGGAGAGTCAGAATTAGGGTTTTATGCAGAGAGAGGGAGAGGGAGACAGGGCGAGGGAGTTAAAATAAACAAAATTTGGCTTACAAGAGCCGCCAAAGGGAAAGCAGGAGGTAAGTGGTTTGATGCTTTTATAGCGCATGTGATGAATAGCACTGAGATCAAATTTCTCGTGTCGTGTTGGCTGTTGCTGTTATTGAAATAAATATGGACCGTTCGATTTGTCTTTGAAATTTGGATGTGATGTATCAAAGTTTGTCCTTTCTGTGGTCTGCGGTCCAACACAGACGAAAATGTAACAGGTGGTGCAAATGTAATTTATATATAATATATATTTAAGTATGAATTATTTTATATTATTTAAAAAAAAATTTATTAGCATAATCCATTAATTAACGGATATAAAATTTACAAATTTGAATTAAAATAAAATAATATAATTATTAGACGTTGTTAAATTCGTAATTAATATTTTTTTATACGACAGAAATACCAAATGACCATCAAATACAGTTAGAGACGAAGTTTGGTTTAAATTTGAGACAGGTGGTGGTGATGGATACGAGAATGTGGCCAGACATGCAGTAAAGATAGGTAAACCAAACTGCCAACACATGTTTTACTTTGCGTGTGCAAAGATAAAGAGATGTTGAACCCACACACGAAAAGGTCAAAAAGCCAACAGCAAACAAGCACAAGTTGTAGCCAACGCATAATAAGAGCCAATTTCTGAAAACTATTGCGGTTTCTTGATTATTTTATTACATACTTGTACATATGGTAGAGAATGAACAGTGTAAGAATGGCGAGTGTGTAGATTACAGGACATACTAGGTGATTCTGACAGCTGGAAAGAAAAATGGGCATACCAAACGATCATCTCACTGCACCACCCATGCTAGATGTCTTAGAATATCTAACGATGTTGGAAAGAAGAATAGCATTTTGGCTCACATTGTCGGCACAGATTTCTTCAGCATTCCAGTTTCTTTAGCGTTAAGGGCATGAAAATCAATTAGAAGAGTTTTTGATCTCGAGTTACGCTGGAACTTCGAGACTTAATGCTACACATCTCAAAAGTAAGTACTAGTCATTGGAGCTATACAGGAAGGAAGTGGAGTAATCATCTCCTAAAGATTGTTATCACAATTCTAACAATTTGTCAGTTTGTCTCCTATAGCAAAAGATCAATTTAGCAATTGGAGACCTGCCATCAGAACCTAAACTAGCATCAGAACGTAAAAGAGATAAAGCTTTCCAACTGGCATCTTACTCTATTCAAAAAAGCTGAAATTGGTGGCAGGCCGAATCAGATTGTCTGTGGTCTATATTTGTTGAAAAATGAATGATACAGTCAAAGCTGGGACAGTGCAAGCAGAATATGTGATTCTTTGAAGGAAGACGAGAAACACAGAAATGGTCCTTGAAAAACTTAACAGAAAGACTGCTTCCACAAGTGGAGAACTGATCATGTGATTATTTGAACATAATGGAAACCAAAATTTACTAGTTTAAAGTGAATAGATCCTTCGGCAATCCCATTTTTTTTATTCAAAAGAAACGTCTTAGTTCCTATTAATGATAGTGGAATCCTTGGTTTCAACTGCTCCAAATGAACTTTAATGATCTCAAGTAGTCTGAATTATCTGATCATAATGGCAACACATTATGCATAGTAAGCAACCCCCTAGTGAGGATCTTTGCTTAAACGAGTACTAGCTAGCTATTAGATCAAACCTTCACATTTCTTCTAAAGTTGCTTAGTTCAATATTATCAGATGCACTGATCCAGCAGACTACCAAGTGCGAGGATTATCACTTAATTTATGACCTGAGCTGCCACTTTAGCTCTCACTTCACTTGTACCAATTCTTAAGATTCATCCTTAGACCATACAACAACAATTATTGGTTTGTTATTGAACAGTCTCTGTATTCATTTTATTGTTTACTTTTATTGCCCCAAAATACATTGCGTCTACATTCACAAAATAATCACATTTTTCTAATCTCGACCAATCTATGGTTTAAAGGCAGCAGATTCTAAGTCAATTCAATGAATCAGGAGCATTGAAACGATTTCAACCAACAACCAGGAAGACTCATTTCTCAAAAATTTAGCCAGCATCCCACGAATACAAATCCTGTACAAAATAGAAGCTTATTTGCTATCAACAACACATATTGCACAAATAAATTTATAAACATCAAGTCTCGCAACAAACAAGTTCTGCAGTAAGAAGACACTGTGTGAGGCTATAATTTCATTCAAAAATCAATATAATTTTAAAAGAGAAAACATATCCAGTGCTACATCAAGCAATATTCGGCTAAGACATGCGAATTGACATGTTTCATATCATAACTTAAAATAAATAAATAAATAAATCATAACAGTAGCAAGTGCATGGTACATTACTATATCAATTTCAAGCCAATCAGACCGCCGAGCTACTATGAAGATGTTGATACCTTGACAGCTTTATACGCTGGGTGAAGCAATCCAAGCTCATCCTTCACTTGAAGAGGATTGTCGGTCTCATTTCTCACTCTCTTAACTTTCTTACTAGCAAGCGACTTATGTCTAAATCCATACATGTTCAAAATCTGATTGTCCCCAAAATTAAACGCCCGATCCATCTGTCTCAAGCACCTCTCCACCGAATAATCTCCAAACTTGCCACAAGGCTTACAACCCACAAAATGCGTCACAAGCGGCCATCTATGATCGCCAAGACCCGGATGATAATT
>JAXCLQ010031211.1:0-26224 GCA_035584115.1 Cedrela odorata | reverse complement strand
AAGCCATCTATGTGTTTTAAGAAAATTAGAATTAATTAATATTTGATAGAAAATGGATGGAAAAAGGAGAGCCATTGTATTTGATTGAAGAAATTTTAGCCATTCATGTGTTTAAGCCATTATACTTAAACAAAAGTTAATGTTTTCAATTTGAGAAGTAAGGATACGTTCAAGGTAATTGGGAGGAGAAGAAAAGAGGGAAGAAAGAAAGGAAGAGAAGGACGAGAAGGAAGAGACAAGGAGAATTGGTAAGTTATTTTAATTATAATTGTGTTATTTTAGTATAGCATGTGTAATAACTTGTTAAAGCAATTGTAGGAGGATTTATATTATCATGTGATATGAGAAAAATTTGAAATGAATATTGTAATTATTATATGGTAATAATGGTGGAAGTTATATTATTAATGCTAGATTGTAATAGAAAAATAGAATTGTAGTATTTTAGTGTAATATGCTTAATGAACTTAATGAATTGAATTAATTATAATAGGAATTGGAGTTCTTTTAATTAGATTTTTATTATGTTGGTGTAGTATGCTTTGTGAGTTAAAATTAATTGTAGTAGAATTTATATTATTAGTTTAAGTTGTATATGATGTTGGAACTTACATTATTATAATTTACCTTGTTACCTTTTAAGTTGTAATTTAGGAAATCAAGTAACATTTTCGAATTCATTAAATGTTGCAATTTCCAGCCAATTCATTTTCCAACACATCAGCATAATTAAATTCCAACACTCTCAAATATTTCAAACAAATTCGGTCTACAGAAATTCCGAGATTTAATTTTACTTCCACAATTACGCTATTCCAAATTCCACAATAAACATCAATTTACACACACACACACACACACAGATATATATATATATATATATATTTACTACTACACTTCTATTCTTTTCTTCATCATTTAAATCTCTACCAACTAACACAATAACCATTTCTCATTCAAAACCTTACATACACATTAATAATATAAATTTCTAATTTCTTAACTACAATTTACATCACTAATATAATCTTAACCATCTCTAATTTTCCTAATTATCCCTTAACATTAATGACATAATTGTTTTTGGCCATATTTAATTTCCTACTACAATTCTAATTAAAAAAACTTTAATTCATACTACAATTAATTTAATTCACTAAACATGCTATAATTAATTTCCTACTACAATTCTAATTAAAAGAACTTTAATTCATACTACAATTAATTTAATTCACTAGGCATGCTATAATTAATTTTCTACTACAATTCTAATTAAAGGAACTTTAATTTATACTACAATTAATTTAATTCACTAAGCATGCTATAATTAGTTTAATTCTTGCTACACCAAAATACTACAATTCTAATTTTCTATTATAATATAATATTAACAATATAACTTTCACAAATTCCACAATTATTGTCACATGATAATTATAATATTCATTTCAAATTTTCTCATATCATATGATAATATAAATTCTACGACAATTTAACAATAACAATTCCTTAAGCTTACTACACCAAAATAATAAAACACAAATCAAAAGAAAAACTCACCAATTCCCTTTTCTTTCCCCTTTCTTCCTTCACCCCTTTCTTTCTTCTCAAATGTCTTATATGTATGCTTCCTTTACCTTTTCTAATTTAAAAACATCAATTTTGTTTAAATATAATTACTTAAACAAATGGATGGCTTTGATTAATCTAACAAATTCAAGGGCTCTCCCTTTGCTACCCATTTTCTATCAAATATTAATTAATTTTAATTTTCTTAAAACACATGGATGACTTGAATTACTTCAATCAAATCCAATGACCATCATTTCTCCACCACAATTTCCACTAACTAACACTAAATATTAATTAATTTAAATAATAAAAACACATGGATGACTAGGATAGCTTTAATCAAATCCAATGGACCACATTTATTCACCACATTTTTCACTAACTTAGCTTTTTGTTCATCCTTATCCAAATTTACAAATAAGCTTAGAATTGTGATAAGTGGATGGCTAGGATTTAAAGCAAATGGATGGCTTGGATTTTTTTAGAGAAATTTGACAAAACTTAATATTTTATTCATTTATTCATTTATCTTAATTTATTATACACACACACACACACACATATTTGCATACTTGGGCTTAGACATAATTAATTAGGCTTGGGCCTAGCTAATTAAATTTAGGCTTAGTTAATTGAATTTGGGCTTAATTAATTGAATTGAGCCCAATATATATATATATATATATATTCATATTATATTCTTGGCCCACTTAATATTATTTTAATTTATAAGCTAAAATTCTAAAAATACCCTTGTTAGTAATAAAGTTTCCATTTCTACCCTTTATTTTTACTACATTTTCCGAACTTACAAAAATAGCTTCATACATTTACCTTATATTATTATTTAATAACTATGAGTTCTACAAAGAAAATCATAGGTGTTACAATTCTCCCCTCCTCACAAAAATTTCGTTCTTGAAATTCAATAAGCCGTCTCCTCTTTATTGAAAAAGTTGCGGATATTTCTCTCGAATCTCTGCTTCTCGTTCCCATATGACTTCCTTTACTGCTTGATTCTTCCAAAGTACTTTTATTAAGGGAATTCTTCTAGAACGTAATTTTTGATCCTTATGGTCTAAAATCTGTACAGGAACCTCCTCATAAGTCAGATATTCTCTAAGCTTAAGTGGTTCATAAATCAACACTTGTGTAGGCTTAGCGATGTGTTTGCATAGCATTGATACATGAAACACATTATGTACTTCAGACAAAGATAGAGGAAGGGCAAGCCGATACGCCACATCCCCCACTCTTTCTAAAATCTTGAACGGGCCAATAAATTTAGGGCTAAACTTCCCTTTCTTACCAAACGTAATGACCCCCTTCATCGGACCCACTTTGAGAAATACCCTTTCTCCCACAACAAATTCTAAAGGCTTCCTTCGGATATCAGTATAACTCTTTTATCTACTTTGCGCAGTTTTCATTCTTTCCCTCACTTTCTCAACCACTTCACGTGTTTGTTGAATAATTTCTGGCCCCAAAACTTTCCTTTCACCAACCTCATCCCAATAAAGTGGCGATCTACACTTCCTTCCATATAGTGCTTCATATGGAGCCATGCCAATAGTGGATTGAAAACTATTGTTATATGCAAACTCCGCCAATGGTAGATATTCATCCCAACTACTCTTGAAATCCAACATGCATGCTGTAACATATCTTCTAAAATCTGAATAGTTCTCTCCGATTGTACGTCAGTTTGTAGGTGAAAAGCCGTACTAAAGTTTAATTTGGTACTCATAGCTACATGCAAACTCTTCCAAAACATAGAAGTAAATCGTGGATTTCTATCCGAAACAATAGAAACAGGCACTCCATGCAATCTAACAATTTCTTTAACATACTTGTCCATCGAGTAAGTGGTACGCATAGGAAGAAAATGTGCCGATTTCGTCAACCTATCCACAATTACCCATATTACATTGTAACCCTTAAGAGTTCTTGGTAATCCCATAACAAAATCCATAGCTATGGGCTCCTATTTCCACTCGGTATCATCAAGGGCTTTAGTAAACCCAGACTGTCTCTGATGTTCTGCTTTAACTTGGTGACATATCAAACACTGCTCTACACATTGTGCAACATCTAGTTTCATCTTAGGCCACCAAAATCTAGTGCGAAGATCCCTATACATCTTTGTGCTACTAGGATGGATAGTATACTGAGAGTTATGAGCTTCATTCAGAATTTCCTGCTGTAAGTCATCATTCCTAGACACACAAAATCTTCTTTCAAAATATAATGCCCTATCCTCAGCTATTGTAAACCTCTTTATTCCACCTCCAAGAATTTTTTCTGCAACCTTTCTCAAGTACTGATCTGCTCCCTGAGCATCTTTAATTTTTTAAATCATGGTTTGTTGCACAGTCAAATGAGCCATACAGGAGTTATCTGCCTTTCTTACTACTTCAATTTGATTTCTATCCAGGTTCAACAAAATCTGCTTCTGAGTGGTTATTAATATAGCTGACTGTCCCGAAGATTTTCGACTCAAGGCGTTAGCCACCACATTAGCTTTCTCAGGATGATAATTAATTGTAAAATCGTAATCCTTCACCAATTTTAACCATCTCCTTTGCCTTAAATTCAATTCTTTCTGAGTAAACAAATACTTCAAACTTTTATGATTAGTAAAAATTTAGCATGTTTCCCCATACAAATAATGCCTCCAAATTTTCAAAGCAAAAACCACCACTACAAGTTCTAAATAATATGTAAGGTAATTCTGTTTATGATCCTTAAGTTGCCTAGAAGCATATGCTACAAACTTTCCATGTTGTGTCGGTACACAATCTAGACCTTTCCTTGAAGCATCACTATATATCACAAATTCTCCACCACTAGATGGAATTATCAGAATCGGTGCTATCACCAAACGATTTTTAAGCTCCTAAAAACTTATTTCACATTCCTCACCCCACACAAATTTTGTATCCAACCGAGTTAACTTTGTTAAGAGTGCCGCCAACCTAGCAAAACCTTCCACAAACCTTCTGTAATATCCTACTAAACCCAAGAAACTCTTTACTTCCGTGACCGTTAAAGGTCGCTGCCAATTAGCTATTGCTTCCACTTTAGCCGGATCAACAAATATCCCATCCTTGTTCACCACATGCCCCAAAAACACTACTTGTTTCTGCCAGAATTCACATTTTTTAAACTTAGCATACAACTTCTTTTCCCTAAGTGTTTGAAGCACTATCCTTAAATGTTCCTTATGATCCTCATCACTCTTCGAATACACTAGTATATCATCAATAAACACAATCATAAATTGATCCAAGTATGGCTGAAACACCCTATTCATTAAATCCATAAAGACTGCTGGGGCATTTGTTAACCCAAAAGGCATCACCAAAAATTCATAATGTCCATACCTAGTACGAAAAGCAGTCTTTGGTACATCCTCACTCTTAACTTCGATCTAGTAATATCCTGACCTTAAATCAATTTTAGAAAATACACTCGCTCCATGCAACTGGTCAAACAAATCATCAATCCGAGGCAAATGATACTTATTCTTTATTGTGGCTTGATTTAATCTCCTATAATCAATACACAATCTTAGAGTACCATCTTTCTTCTTAACAAACAACACCGGAGCACCCTAGGGTGAAGTGATAGGGCGTACAAAACCCTTATCTAACAATTCCTGCAATTGACTCTTTAATTCCTTTAATTCCACATGCGTCATTCTATATAGTGCTATAGAAATGGGTGATGTACCCAGTGCTAACTCAATACCAAACTCAATCTCCCTTTCAGGAGGTAACCCAGGCAATCCTTTGGAAACACATCTCGGAATTCTGAGACTACAGGAATATCCTCCACACACACCTAGGTCTCACTCTCTTAACAACATAAGCTAAGAAACCTTCACACCCCTTCTCTAATAACTTAGTGGCCTTTATTGCACTTATCAACCCTTGACTCACCACTGATTGTCTCCTCCCAAAACTAAATTTACGTTGACCCAGAATGTTAAACACTACTTCCTTAGTAAAATAGTTTATTACCGCATAATAAACGGCTAGCCAATCCATTCCTAGAATAACATCAAAATCACACATCTCAAGAGAAAATAAATCTAAAATAAATTCCTGCTCCCCCATACTAATTTTCACAGGCTTGATAAACTTGTTGTATGATCACACTTTCACCCATAGGTGTGGCCACAAACATCACATACTTCAAAGATTTAGGAGATTTATTAGACAAACAACCAAATGCACATGACACAAAAGAATGGGTAGCACCAGGATCAAATAATACTTTAGCTTCCCTATTAAAAAGAGTCAGTATACTTGTTGCCACTTCGTTCGACGCTTGTGCATCCTGCTTGGTGAGAGCATACACACGTCTAGGTACCTTCTACTTCTTGTTCTGGTTTTCAACTCCAACATTTTTCCTGTCCACTCGTCTATTTAGATAGTCTTTGATTGTATGTCCTTGCTTCCCACAACCAAAGTAAGCTCCTGACACTCAATGGCAAATTCCAAGATGGAACTTCCCACAAGATTCACAGGGAGTAGGCATCCTCTACATTGCTTGCCTATTACTACCCATATCTCTAAAATTAACTCCTCTCAGAACATATTTACCTTCATTACCCCATTGAAATGGAGGTCTGTGTGTTCTGCTGCTACTACCCCCTTGCCTCACATCTCCTCTCTTCTCGATGAACTGTTCCCAAGCTTTTTGAGATTCTGCCACATCCCTTTTTGCAATAATTGCTCAGTCAACCAAATTTGCATACAAATTCAATTTCAGGAAATTCCTACATTTGCTTTGCACATCTGATACTAGGGCTGTAGCAAATCGAGACAATGCTGTAAATGTTGCCTCGTATTCCATCACTGATTTGTCTCCTTGCACCAATCTTAGGAAATCCGCCTCCATATTATCTCTAACTCTTTGTGGGTAATATTTCTCCATAAAAGCTTCCTCGAACAACTCCCACGTAATCGGTCTTCCTTCTAATCGAGTTCTTAACAATCTAGCCTTAGACTCCCACCAGTGATTTGCTTCTCCTTGCAATACAAATGAAGCAAAGACCACTTTTTGCTCTTCACTACATCAAGAGCTGTAAATATTTTCTCCATTGGCTTAATCCATGCTTCCGCCACCATTGGGTTTACGCTCCCTATAAATATTGGTGGATCCAACTTCTTAAATTGTTACAAAGTTACTACCCTATTACAATGCTCGTCTCCATTAAATCGGTTCCCACTCTCTTCACTTCTTATAGCACCACTGCTTCGAGCAATACCCTCAATTAATTTATATTGTTGTTCCATCATCCTCATCATCAGGTTAATGACAGGATTCTCATCTCCAACCTCCCTTATAGGCTTCCCCGCTTTATTAACATTTCGAGGGGCCCTTGAATTAGATGCGTTAGCTTTAGCTTTTTCTCTACGAGACATTTTCCTCTGTTACAATAACTGTGTTAGATATATATATATATATATAAAAGTTATTAATATTGAAGGGATACAATAATAAATTAATCCACACTTTACTAAGGAATAAATATAAAATAATCAACAATTCCTCAATACCAAAATTATAATCCAACAATTTCCTTAATGCAAAATCATAATTTAACAATTCATTAGTGTAAAGTTATAATACAATATCATGCCATTTATTATATCAAACATATAATAATATCGTTTTTACATTAACTATAGAAATTTTACAATTCTTTTTACAAGGCTAGCTACATATATACAACAAAAAAGATAATCCACATAACTAAAGTAAGGTCACAACTACAATAAGATTAAAGTGTATATACAAATCTACTTATAAAACAACCTAGTAGAGTTAGGCCCAACACTACACCAGTCATTTGGGTCCCTTACTATCTTTAGTGGGTCAAAAGACCTTTCTACCCTGGAGGAAAAATGTGCCAATGTCACCGGTCTTCTTCTACTACTCTCACCTCTTAAGCTTCCGTTTACCCTTCTCGCCCAACTCTTCGTGGTTCTAAAAACATTATTATACCTCCTTATCCAGTATATACACCAGACCACAAATTTATTTTGATTCACTCTCATGCCATTCACTCTTAAGCCCTTAAGTGCATTATTCTTAACTTCCTTAGAAACTCTTAAACCCGGATCAGTGTCCGAAAATCACATGTTTACATTCCCCTCACTATGATACCCTCCATATGAGGTGCTCACTCTATCTCTATTCCTGTCTGCCCAAAGTTTCCTCAAATCCTTTACGAGAACACCTTCTAATGCACACTGCTCTCTTCTGTCAACATACGTCCAATGTCGTACTTAGAACACCTCCTAACGCACACTGCTCTCTCCTGTCAACATATGTCCAATGTCGTACTTAGTTCTAGCCATCTACATTCAAAATAAAACACGGTTAGATCCCACAAGATATTTGTAATTATACTCAATTAAACAACAATTGTCAAATATTTATTATTATATTACTATTACAAGAATATACATTTTTTATACACTTCCTAATCAACCTAAAGTCTACAGAATTCTAATTTAAGCTTTGATACCACTAAATGTCACACGTATTTCATATTAACTACAAAACCACACTCATGTTTACTGTATACAATACTATTATTTTATTACACAAAACTTACACATTTATAGTTAACAAATTTTTTTTTTTATTATGCATACAACTATACATACATTACAACTCCTTGTAATACAAATAACTTATTAGTTTCACATCCAAAAATATTCATACTAGCCTACAAGTCTATGCACATTACTTAGCTAATCTACAAATTACATATATAAAAAAAAACTACGAATACTCCTAACATCCTCGCTTACGTACTCAGTCATCCTTATGTGTTATTATCTGAAAAATAAATTTTTCAATAAAGGGTGAGATAAACATTTCAGTAAGTAAATCATGCAAGTGTGATATGTCTATGCAGTGCAAAATATGAAAGCTTAAATAATCAATACATTTTCAAACTTTTCAATTATATAAAGTTCATTATCGCTTAGTCAATCAGTGTCACCTGCACCCACGGTGACCCGGATTCAAAAGGTAATCACGTGTTCCACATTAAGCGTTCATTCACATTTATATATAACAGAAGCACGTACGGCGCGCTAAACAAAATTCTTACTAGCCTACAAACCTCATCTTTAACACAAGGTCCGGCTAGATCAGAATAATATAACTAACGAGTAAGCCATAAAAAATATTCTTTTTCAAACATATCTCATATCAACATTATTTCATATTTACTTTCTAAATGCGATATCGGCGTAAACATTCAAATTCATAGATATTTCATTAGTCATTTCATAGAATTGCCTTGGCATAACAACATGTACAAATCACATTTTCATCAAACATCAGATATAGCATAATTTTTCAAACATTAAAATGCATGCACGATTTACTTACATTTGTTCTCGTTCTTCCCGAGTATATTCTTATATTAATGTTGTTTACTTAAAACAAATTAACAAACCTATTTTAGTTACGCGCCAGTTTTTGCCGCTACCTTTCTACAACTTCCATATTTCTAAACTTAACACTTTATAAATTTCTAACATAAACTTATTACCATACTTACGCTATTTCATTAAAACACATTTGGCGTAATATTTCCGAATTCATTAAATGTTGCCATTTCCCGCCAATTCATTTTCCAACACTCCCAAATATTTCAAACAAACTCGGCCTGCCGAAATTGCCGAGATTCAATTTCACTTCCACAATTACGCAATTCCAAATTCCATAATGAACATCAATTTACACACACACACACACACACACACACATATATATATATATTTACTACTACACTTCCATTCTTTTCTTCATCATTTAATTCTCTACCAACTAACACAATAACCATTTCTCATTCAAAACCTTACATACACATTAATAATATAAATTTCTAATTTCTTAACTACAATTTTCATCACTAATATAATCTTAGCCGTCTCTAATTTTCCTAATTGTCCCTTAACATTAATGACATAGTTGTTTTTGGCCATATCTAATTTCCTACTACAATTCTAATTAAAAGAACTTTAATTCATACTACAATTAATTTAATTCACTAAGTATGCTATAATTAATTTCCTACTGCAATTCAAATTAAAAGAACTTTAATTCATACTACAATTAATTTAATTCACTAGGCATGCTATAATTAATTTCCTACAACAATTCTAATTAAAGGAACTTTAATTCATACTACAATTAATTTAACTAAGCATGTTATAATTAATTTAATTCATGCTATACTAAAATACCACAATTCTAATTTCCTATTATAATCTAGTATTAACAATATAACTTCCACCAATTCCACTATTATTGTCACATAATAATTACAATATTCATTTCAAATTTTCTCATATCACATGATAATATAAATCCTACTACAACTTAACAATAACAATTCCTTAAGCTTACTACATCAAAATAATAAAACACTAATCAAAAGAAAAACTCACCAATTCCCTTTTCTTCATTTTCTTTCCCCTTTCTTCCATCACCCCTTTCTTTCTTCTCAAATGTCTTATACGTATGCTTCCTTTGCCTTTTCCAATTTAAAAACATCAATTTTGTTTAAGTATAATTGCTTAAACAAATAGATGGCTTGGATTAATCTAACAAATTCAAGGGCTCTCCTTTTGCCACCCATTTTCTATAAAATATTAATTAATTTTAATTTTCTTAAAACACATGGATGGCTTGGATTACTTCAATCAAATCCAATGGCCATCATTTTTCCACCACATTTTTCACTAATTAACACTAAATATTAATGAATTTAATTAATAAAAGCACATGGATGGCTAGGATAGCTTTAATCAAATCCAATGGACCACATTTATCTACCACATTTTCCACTAACTTAGCTTTTTGTTCATCATTTTCCAAATTTACAAACAAGCTTAGAATTGTGACAAGTGGATGGCTAGGATTTAAAGCAAATGGATGGCTTGAGTTTTGTAGAGAAATTTGACAAAGCTTAATATTTTATTCATTTGTTCATTTATCTTAATTTATTATATACATATATATATATATATATATATTTGGGCTTGGGTTTGGGTTTGCATACCTGGGCTTAGACATAATTAATTAGGCTTGGGCCTAGCTAATTAAATTTGGGTTTAGTTAATTGAATTTGGGCTTAATTAATTGAATTGAGCCCAAAATATATATATATATATATTATATTCTTGGCCCACTTAATATTATTTTAATTCATAAGCTAAAATTTCAAAAATACTCTTGCTAGTAATAAAATTTTCATTTCTACCCTTCATTTCTACTACATTTTCCAAACTTAGAAAAATAGCTTCATACATTTACCTTATATCATTATTTAATAACTATATGTTCTACAAAGAAAATCACAAGTGTTACACAATTTGAATATACGTGTATATCTTAGACCGATTACTTCAAACTTAAAACTTCGTAAATTTATAATTAATACTGTAACCGAATAAAATTTTATTATTTTGAATTTTGCGGGTTCTACATGCTAACTCATATGCCATACTCTCAACTTGTCAGAGAATTTAGAAGGGTCCACATATCTCGGGCTCAATTTGCCCTTCTTGCCAAATTGCATAACTCCTTTAGTGAGAGAAATCTTCAGAAACACATAGTCCCCCTCAAAATCAATCACGCATGCTCATGACATGTTCTCTAAAGTCTAGATTGTCCTCTCCGATTGTCCATCTATTTGAAGATGGAATGCAATACTGAAATAGAGTTGAATGCTTAAAGCTCCTTGGAAGAATTACCAGAACTTCGATGTAAATTGAGAACCCCAATCTGAAATGATAGAAACAAGTATATCATGCAAAGAAACTATATGATCTAGATAAATCTGGGCATATTGAGAAGCAGTACAAGTGGTCTTAACTGGAAGGAAATGGGCTGACTTCGTTAATCTGTCCACGATGACCCATATGGAATCATATTCTTTAGATGTGCAAGAAAGGCATAAAATGAAGTCTATGGTCACTTTATCCCACTTCCATTCGAGTACATCCAAACTCTAAAGTGTACTAGGCGGTTTCTAATGTTCTGCTTTTACCTTTTGACAGGTCAAACACTTGGCCACCAATTCGACATTATCTCTCTTCATCCCTTCCCACCAGTAAATCTCTCCCAGATCATGATACATCTTTGTTCCTTCCAGATGTTATATAGGAGGAAGTATAATCTATCTCCAAAAGTCTCGGTATCTCAAGATGCCATAATCATCTACTCTAAAGTCACCGCCTTTACCTTGCTCGATGCACCTCTTCATTTAATTTATATGCAGGGCTAAAATCTAAGCTTCCTTAATTTCCTCTACTAAGACAGATCTCGGTTTCTTTCTCGAATAACACAACCCAAATCACAACTCATGGGTTCATGATAATTCACTATTTCTATAACATTCACATTAATCTTACTATGTCTTCCTTAACGAGTATAACACAACCACAATTCATAAATTTCATTAACCACAAACATCATCAACATATTTAAGAGAAAATAGTTTCAATAATCCAAAATAGTCATAATTTATATAAAGTAATACATCAAGCATATTTAACAAATTTAATCGAGGCTTCATGCACCTGTATTTCAAATATTAGGTTCAAGTAGCGATTCATTTTTACATCTTAACTTAATGAAATAAATCATCTATAACCAATCCACATACAAACCTTTAGATTCTTCCTCACATGGCACAATCCATATTATAATTCATATCTTTACAGTATCTCAATACTTTATTGATATTTTTGATAACTATTCCTATGTTCATTGTAATCACAACTTCACCAAGCAATGTCCAATGTAATCCTAAGAACTTAATCAAACTATTCATCACTTATATTTCATCATTAAGCTCAGATAATTATTTGAGAAATATAATAATCTATTCACATATTATAAGCCAATTCTCAATCTGTGAATTCATAATATTTCATATACCCTCGATATCACTGAAAATCGTCTTAATAACCATAAAAATCATAAAATTTAATAGGTCATAACCAAAGTTAAGTTAGAAAACTTAGTCAGGATTCCAACACATGTAATTTAACTCTTTATTTAGCAATCCTCGGAGAAACAATTATCCACTCCCCTAAATACCTCAACGATCCACAATAGGTTACATGCTATAGTCACATAAATATTACATGTATATCAAATATATCATACACATATACCTACCTTATCGACTCATTTCCATATTACGATTATCTTAATTTATAAGCAAATCGGGTAAATAATATATATATTTTTATATCCCAAGGTTATTTCCATAATTTCAAACACACTAATATTTCTATAAATTGACCATAAAGCAGGGCATTAAACACTCCCAATCATTTTCACCCAAACTCAGCCTACCAAAAACCACAACTTGTTCGATTCTCTATGAGATTTACACTCAATTTAACACATATGTATCTCAGCGCTCTTATCAGTTCTAAAGGGGTTTCTTAAGATTAAGTAATATAAGTCTGAAATCTTTGTAAAACAGGGTTAGTCCACTTACTCAACAAATCAACCTCAATATCTCTTTCTCCCCTTATCATGACCCAAACCACCACTAGCAATCTCATAATATTGGCATGTCCTTGATATTGCTGAAATAATTCCACAACCACAGGGGTCATTAGTTTGCATATAACCATAACCAAAGCAATTTAGAAAATTTGATTGAGATTTTTTTTTTTTTTGTACTCGTGTAATTCCAACATAATTTTTTTTAATAAATAATTTTCTGAAAAATAACTGTTCACTTGCGATCAATAAAACAATCTCAAATAAAGGCTAAGTACTCAGTACATCCCTTACTCAGTAGTCTATCCACATCGATACCCAAGATCAAGTTATCAGGGACTTCACTCCTATTACCCTATAATTCAAAGACTAGATCATTTGGAACAAAAAAAGTAATAGTTTTCTTCCTACAATCCATTATCGCATGATATATGGATAACCGGTCCATACCTAAAATCACATCGAAATCTAAAATCTTTAATAGGATCAAATTAACAGGATATACATGCTCACCAATAGAAATGACAAAAATTTTTATAATCTTAGAAGTTAATATCGCGCTTCCTATTGGAGTAGACACAGTTAAAAGTGAATATAGGATTTTAATCTCTTTACTTAAATGATATGTAAAATATGAAGAAATAAAAGAATGAGTTGCCTCCGGGTTGAACATAATTCTAGCATCAATAGTCTCAATGGAAAGAATACCTGTCACAATCGTATTTGATGTCTGAGCATCCTGAGGAGTCAATATAAACACTCTCACCTGGCCTCTACCAGTAAATGATTGACCTCTGCCAACCAATTGTTATCCTCTCTCGCGAGTCGTCACTTAAATCACAATCCGTGAATTCACCTTATTCCAATACATGATCGATATCTTGGACAACATTCTTACTATTCGTAATAATCATAAATTTATAGAGCAATAAGCACAAAATCAAATCCTAACTCATAGATTAACATTAACCTAACCTTTTTGACATTTTCGAAAATAATTTCCAATAACTATATCAATTGTCAAATTTAATAAACCTACGTTCGAATCAAGCAAGAAACATAATTATATCTTTACCCTATATATTTCAATATCAACTTCCAGTAACAACTTTATATTCACATTTTAATCTAATAGAATAAAGCATTATAGACTATCATCACACCGTTTTAATATTCATTCTGAAATATCACAACTCAAAATCGTAATTTCTTAGCTCAAAGTATCTTAATATCTCAACAACACTTTCAATATATATATATATATATATATATGTTTCCATAATCTCCGTTTATGACCCTGAACTCAAAAGAAATTCGTAAATCACTACAATTTATCCTCAATCATAGTTATCATATCAAGACTCAAATTTCACATATTCACAAGTCTTGCATACAATACATTTTAGCCATATCATACTCATCTTTTCTGAAACCCATAATTCGGCAATTTCACAATTCACACTTTTGGATATATCAATCGGTCCAAACTAATTCTTAAAGAAAAATTTAACTTTCAACTTATATTTAAAGCAAATTTGGCATCACACAATTGAAAATATAAATCCATCCAATTTCGCAAAATAACTAAATTAATATAACTTTTATCCACAATCATGCTCTATAATACCAAATCCGAAGTTTCATAAAATCGCATCTCATCCACAACATATCTATCCTTCCAACACATATTTTGACTATTCACCATTCCACACATTTGGTATATTCAAAACTCAACTTGAATCACAAATATTTACAGTTTGAACATTAAGTTAAAGCTATAATATAGTAAAGCAAAACATCCGCTCTCTCTCATTTGGCACTTCAGGCTCTTGGATTCTAGCTCTACCTCGACCTGTACCTCGTTCTCTACTTACTTGACCCTAAACCCCAATAGGTGGCACTAGAGGCCTAGTCAAATCCTGGTTTGAAGAAGAAATCCTTTGGTCTCTATCGGAGGAATTTTCATTTCAAGAAGACTTAATTTAGCTGCTAAGATACGGAAATACAATTCAGATGAATTACAGTTTATCCTATAACATCTATAGAAAGAAGATGCATTGGATTATTTAGATACTCAAAGAGGCAACACCTCACGCAGAATTATCCTGAACATACTACACATGCGAGGCATTACACTTTACTTACAGTTACCGACCCCTAGACCATGCTCTAATACCACTTTGTCACACATTAGTAAATCGGTGTTGTGATGGCTTAGAGGTAGGGATATCCCACCCCTATAAGTATCAAAAAAATCTAAACATGAAACCCTATAATGTAGATAAATACAATCATATGCATGATTTCATAAACATATACTGAGGGCTTCATGCCCATCAACACCATGCCAGACATATACCACGATACTCATATATAGAATAATATATGTACAGGAATGTACAAAAGACACTTATAATGTGTATATATAATTGGGCGTTTTGTCTAATTTATAAAATAAACAAAAACATTAACCCCTAGGTAACTACATGGAGAATCTGGAATCTCAATACTCTTCACGAATATCTCTTAGAATCCGTATTAAGAAAGAAATCCTCTAATCATTATTTGGTGGGGTGAGTTTTAGGGAAAACTCAGTGAGTGAATATTGAAATTAAAATTTTAAGTAAATTTAGTTTCGACATAAAATATATTTAAAGTTAAAATCAATTTTAGACATAAATCATACTAACAGGACATCCACTGCATATTATAATTATTTCTAGAATTATTATTTCAAGTAGTCAAATGAAAACGGAATAATATGTAGGAATGTGCATAGATTTTGGGTTAGCTATCAGACCGCCCTTCGCGTCCTTCTTCTCACATGTATCGGTACCTCTACAGAATATAAATTAGAATGTGCTTTCAAAGCACATAAACTTCGTCCCTTATGTCTCCCGGCTAGGTTAAGTAAAAATTAAAATAACGACTAGCATATTATCAGAAATACAGAAATCAGAAATAAAACACAATTTAAAAGACAATGGCCGCCTCCAAGCCTCAAAATCAATATCTTAACAACTCCTCCACAACAATATATATAAAGTTCAAAGTAAGTCACATTTTCTATATAAAGCAGAATGTAAATTAATTTATAAATAAACTATTCCTTGTTTCGTAAAACATTAAGTTTATAAAACAATTTTAAAGAAATAAAAAGCATTTAAAATTCCACTCATAGCTGTCGCCAAAAACAGAACATAAATCGGATCAATATGAGCTAGGTGGTCGCTCCTTCGGCGTATCTGTAACATATTTATAATAATTATTAACGTAATAATTGAAATACACATATTTAAAATTTAATTATGACATTGATGTGCAACAAGTTTCATTCCCCCATTTTTAATTATATTTTCTTTTACAATCCAAAATCTAATGATTAATAATCGAGGTGTTGATTATACTTAATTCACTATTACTAATAAATTCCGCATGATAATACATTATTTTGAAATCTAAATCAAGTGTAACGCTACTGTCACTATTTATATCTTCTGATAAAATTTAATTCCACCTAATCCAATAACTAATTGGTTTAGTTTTGGCCTAAACAAGTATAATCGACAAAATTATCCATGATAAATAGTAATTTCATCGTGAACAGTGATGACATCATGAATAGTAAATTAGTAAAATGCAAAAATATGATAACAACAATGGTAAGAATCATATCGAGGGGTCAATTTAACCCTAAGACGTCCGATTTGCAAGTAATTTTGAAAATCTCCAAATTATGAATAGTAGTACTATTCTCCTTCTGGCTTGATCGTCGACCAAATCTCTCAAATGAAATTCCTAGAATGTAGCCCGTGTCATGTAAGTGTGATTAATAGTAAGAAACAAAACTTTAATTAGATGAAAATTGAGTAATTTGAAGGAAATTGAAAAAAAATTTAAAAACAAAAGAGAAATAAAGGTTAAGGATGAAGAAGAAAAATGCCCGGGTAATGTTTCTACCCAGCTTTAATTTCAATTAAAATGTGCAAAAATTACTCATTTACCCCTGAAAAATTAAAAAGAACTTAAATAGAAAAAATGATAAATATGTCATTTGAAATTTTTTATACACATATACTATGTTCTAGGCTTTGATTCTCTCACATCCGACTTCGGATTTAACTCAAGTATGATTCATATCGATTCTTATCGAGTCATCTTTTAGTAAAAATAAACTGTTTATTAATCGAAGTTTTTAATCAATCCCAATTTTCGTTTGAAGTTTGCTGCGCGGATAGAGCTTTAAAGAAAATTTTCTAAACTTCACATATTGTTATCAAATTACTCCTAATAATTAAGTAAACATTAATACAGAGTTATTTACTTGGTTTTCAATACCCGACATTAATTTATAAAATAACAAAATTGCCCCTAATGTGTAAAATGACTAAGATGCCCTTGGTTTAAATTTTGGGATATTACAGACATTAAGTATAATAAATGTATTAATTAATTTGGGTTTTACAGGGGATTGGGGGCGGAGCATATGAAAGGTAAACATAATTTGTTCTGAGAAAAAATAGGAGAGGTCAAAGAATTAACTTTTTGTGAAAAATTTGTGTATGAGCAGGAATTATTGATACATGGAATTGAGAAGGTCGATATATGCACCAAAGTATCGATACATTAAGGTTATAGATTGATACTTAATGAAGGAATCGATACCTTTATAAAAGATATAGATACTTTGCAATTCAAAGACTTGGAAAAAAATTATAAATCAACCAGATCGACACATATGAAGTAAGTATTAATATATTTAGAAACAGAGAGTTCAAAAATAATTACAAATAGACCAGATTTGATACTTTCATCAAAGGTATATCGATACATGGTAAGTCAGAGAGTTTAAAAATAATTACATAATGAAACAGATCGATACCTTCATTAAATGTATCGATATATTGTAAAGGAATCGATACATAAAGATAAATGTATCGATACTTAGGATCGAAGGAATTTTCAAAATCGAATCTTAATGAATAGATCGATACTCAGTCCAAAGGGATTGATACTCAGTCCAAAGGGATCAATACCTAGTCCAAAGATATCGATACATGCCGTAAATTTAGATAAAAATCATCGAACAGTTTTAAAAATTCTAAACTTCTTAAGGGCAATTTAGTCTTGTTGCCCGTTTCTATATAAACCCATGAGGGGGATTAACTCCCTAGTGTTTTCTTCATTTGTTTCACTCCCTTTCTCTAAAAACTTCTCTCTCCTCTCTCTCTCTCTTTCTCGATTCTAGCCAAATCTTTCTAAATGCTTAGCTTATTCTTGCAAATTTATGTTGCCAAGTGATTATTCATCTTCTCCTCTACAATTTGATACCATTTTAGTACTAAAAAGGTAAGAAGAGTATAGAAGGAATTTTGGTTTCGAAGAGAAATTAAGGGTTTTCCATTTAAACGGCAATTCGAGGTTTCTAAAGGCTTCTATAAGTTACCAGTAAGCCTAATAACCTAGTATAATCATTGATTTTTGCATAAAAAAATGTAGATTTGTTTTGGTTTGCGATAATTGAAAGTATATAATGATTATATACGTGTTGGATATTGTTTCAAAATATATGTACATTTTTTTTAGATGAAAATGAGAATTTGGAATATTAATGTCATGGAATTTTATTGTTGAAAATCGAATAAATGGCAATCGTTAATTAAGCCTTGAGAAATGTGTCATGTGTCAACTAAGGAATTTTAGACATATTTTCCATGAACATCGCATTTAATGCATATATGCTTAATTATTTGGAATCGTGGAATTCATTATTATATGCATGTGTGGTAGTAGGCACTGAGAACCCAAAAAAAGACTTACTAATTGCGAGGATCAATAGTTGGGGTTAGCCTCCCTTTGTTATGAGTAAATTTATACATATATGACTATGTAAATATATATATATATATATATGTTGTATATATATGTATACTTCTGTGTTAAACAAGCCGTTCTGATTAAAATGAAATTGAAATGAAATTGTTTAATGTGTTTTACATGATATTAGGATGATTTGGTTGATTAGTTTGTTGTTGAAAATTTGTTGATATATATGCTGAAATGACTAGGGAAGCATGATTGAATTATATAATTTAAAAATCACTGTTTGAAAATGATTTTACTATGCATATGTATTGATGATGTGGCCATTATGCCGATTATTGATATGGCTAGTAGGCATGTTTATTTATTATATATATAGGGAGGTAGCCTATGGACAGACCTATTGAAAGACTACATAGGTTAGTGAAGTCGCAGTGGGATTGGTATAAGGGGGAAAAGCTATGGCAAGCTTATTGTGTGCCATGCAAGTATGTGCAATTATAGATACACTATAAAAAGTCTTGACGACTTGATAGAGCTATCTTGGATTTGACGGATTACAAGGACAATCACTTGTGTCATCAAGTGATTACTCAAGACCAACATCAATGAGACGGGTAATTATTTTTATAAATGTATGTTTTACAGAAAATAAATGATTTTACAAAGTAGGAGGAATAGTTTTATGCTTTATAAAAATTCATTGTATATGGTTTTATGTTTTATAAAAATTCATTGTATATAGTTTTATGTATGAAAAACTTACTGATGATTTCGACAGTACCTCGACCAAGGTAGCAGTGGAAAAAGTATGGCCAGTCTGGATAGTTGTTTAAAACTATTTGCAGACCAATGAAATATATTTGGTTATTTAATTTCAATAAATATGTATGTGTATATATATATATATGTTAAAAGAATTAGATTCAATGCTGACATGGCTCGAATGATTGAAGTGAATGGTCCAATTGAAGAGGAAGCTCAAGCCCATAGCTGCAGCAAAATGGAGAGAGTAGAAGCAAACAAAATAACAACCTCAGTACAGGACAATGCTTTCTGTTACAGTAGAGAATCATCACCAGCCAGTGCATTCGATTACAGCAGAGGCAAGGCACACAATAATGAAAAGGACAGTTTGCTTTTGCTGAAGAATAGAGATTGTACAATTCTGTTTTAATGCCCTTTTTGAAATGTAATCATTTTACATATAATACCCTCACCTTTTCTTGTAGAGCAATTCATCAAATGTGTATATAAGCGTGAGCTTTATAAGAAAACATTTAAGTAATACAAGTTAAGAAAAATCAGAGAAGTTTCACTCTGAAAAACACTCTTCATTTTGAACTTTCAACTATATATATATATATATATTATTCACTGAGTATAATTGTATACTCACCATTATAGCTTTCAGGTTAGGCGCGTTACCTCTCGTCGAAATAGTAGTAATAGTAGAAAGCCTACAATGCTCTAGGTAAGTTTTCTTTTTTGACTCACTTATATAACTTAAGTCCATTGAATATATTTACTGATATGTTTACTTGGGTTTTATAATGTAATTGTAAACTAAATAGTTTATGTAAATGTTTGTACTTATTGAACCCATATGAAAATAATTTCTATAATGATATTTTATTTATTTGATATGTGTTGTAAATGAATTGATCATCCATGATTAATTTTTTGATAATGATCTCAAAGATAAGAGTTTCTGTTTTTTAAAATATTTTCAATTATTTATGATTAATAAAAAAGTTTTATATGCTCTTTTAATACATTTTATGTATATAAAGATATTATAAGAGTTTGTGATGATTACCATGGGTAGACCATGAGGGGTGACAGCTCCTATCAATGTCTTTCTTTCATTTGGCGATGTCATGTCGAATCAATGAAAAAACTTTTAAATTACTCTTTTTATGTCCTACACAATCATATGGTCATTATCACCGCTTGATTGACAATTTGCTATAGATCTAAAATTTAATTTTTAATTAATGAAAATTCAACTTTATATTTACATTGGGTGGTCCCTCAAAATGACGATCATATCATTATTGTATAGAATAGAACAGTTAATAAAGATTATAATGAAATCAATGATGATTGAAATGGTCGACAACAAATAACGATAACCAGATTGTTGCTAAGACATATATAATATTTTATTTATAAAATACATAATAATATAAATTATTTTAATATAATATTATATTATAAAAAGAGACCGGTGCCCACCCACGTGTCAATCCTAGAATCAATATTTTCTCCATTAAGATCATTTTTATATTTTGAAATGTAATTAGTATTTATCATGATTATAACATAAAATTTTACTTAATTTTTTTTTTGCGTTAATTGAAATATCAAAATATTTAGTAAATACTTGTATATATACAATTTTTTATAATAATTAATGAAGTTAATAAAAATAAAAATTTTGTTGGTTTAAAAACTAATCGAGAGAGACGCACGAAGGACATTGTTTTATTTAACATAAAAAATTATGTAAGAGAAAATTTTAAATAGAATGAATGTATAGCGTAATTTTGTGACATAATTAATTAAAATCTTTATGTATTAATGTCTAATTATTAGGTTTAGTTTGCTCACATAGTTTAATATTTGAGTAAAACAACTAGTTCAAATTTTTTTTATTATGAATCCTCGTCTTAAATTATGTAACACTTATTGGATAAAAGATACATTTTTATAAAATTTAAATTTATTTATTATATCATATTATATATTTAATAAATATTATATTATTTAAAATAAAAAATTTATAATAAAAAATTTAAAAATGTTAAACTTACTACAAATTTGTAATCACCAAGTCCTAATCATTCATACCAAAAATCGCAAGAGTCATCATGCTTGTGTCAATCAAACATTGATCACTGATAATAACATTTCTTTGGCCGACTTTATTGACTTACGAAATTATGAAAAAAGTAAGTTTGTTTTTCTCTTTAAATGAGATCAGATTTGATGAATCCCATTTAATGGATTAATTTTCTACTATTATCGACATGTTTTTCTATATTCCTGCGACGGCTATTAGAAAAATTAAAGACTCTCTTTGTCTTCACATGAATGGGAAGTGGAAGTGGAAGAAAGAAAAATTTGAGATAATTACAGGAATTAATCCATAAAATAGATTTGATTTAGGGGAGACATTCAACCTTGTCTCGTATGGAAGAGAAACAAACAAACTTATTTTATAATCTCATAAATCGACATCGACAAAGTTGACGAAAGGTATGTTGTTATTTTTTGAGAAACTTTGCAAAAAGACAAATTTGTAGTAGGTACAAAAATTAAAAATATTGTTACATCTTTTAAAATTTTGTTTAAAATTTTTTATTGTAAATAATATGAAATAAATCAAATAATAAAATAGTGTGATCAATAATTTTAAATTTTTTAATAATATATCACTCACTTAATAAATACTATATTATTTGAAAAAAAAAAACAGTCATTGATTGTTGTCATAGCTGTCACGTGGTATTATTACATCTTAACAAAACTTTAATTTAATGGTCATATCTACTCCAAATTTGACATTATCTTCCAAAATTTCTAACATAATATTTTAAGACAAAAACAGTTTTTTATTGTTCTAATGTGAATTTGTAGTGAAAGAAATGTGCTTGGAAAAAATAAACAATAAAATTTAATTTTTATTTTATTTAAAATTTAATTATTATTACTACTACTACTATACATGCATGCTGTGATATATGTTAATTCAATCTCTATAAATGAATTTGATAAATATGATTATAATTTTCTCTTCTAACCTCTAATGTCACCACGTGGCATCAGTCATATTGGTTAACGCATGTGGCGCAAGTATTACCAACTAACGCATGTGACATGTGTCTCACGTAGTGATAGGGTCACGTTAGGACAAGTCCTAAAAAAAATAAATATAAATGCGTTGGGTATACACCCTGGACGTAATTAAGGTACAATATCCAATAGGCCCAAACTTAAGGAAACTAGGGATAGCAAGGACTCCTTCCGAGACTTTTTACAAGCTTCGGGGTACATGACACCTAAGTTTATCTCAGACAATAAGGTTTCAGATCGGTATAAAGGCTTGGGTTAATTGAAAAAATTTGATCGATAAGAAAAGCCTCGGATCGGTATAAAGACTTTGATTATCTGAGAAAATCTGATCAGCAAAAAAGTTCTCGGGTCAGTATTTTAAATGGCAGTCCCAAGGTCTCTGCATGAAGATCTCGAATGAAGTTTACCAAAGGTCTCAGACACATTGCATTCGTCTTAGTTAGATGGAGAGTTTACGAGTAGGAAACTTCCGAGACTTTTCTCTAGTTACGTTCATGAAGAACTCGTTGCCATCCCTGATTCTTCCTGGATTATTTTACGACAAAGATTCTTACTAAGTAAAACTCTTTACATAATAAGAATCCTAAACTCAGTAGACATAATCCACAAAAAAAGGGCATGAGATTCCAAAAAATTTGGAAGTTGGTGCTTGTCTAATGGAATCTCCGTAATTCTCGCATAACAAAATTATTATTTTCAGCTTCCATAAAATTCTTTCATATTTGAGACACTTGAACCCCTATAAAAGGAGGTCAAGAAGAACTAGGCACGACTACTGAAACTCTGATATTAAGAGCCTATATTCTTCTTCCTCAAAAAGAAAAACTCTGATTTAAGCATTGGAGGATTTTTGCTAGACCACCGGCATTTTACCCCCATAGCCTTTGATTGTGAATGCAAGTTAAGCTAACAGACAGGAAAAGAAGAAGAAGATCGTTGCTAGTGCACGGGATCCAAGGAAGGATTTTTACTGCTTCAACATTTGGCACCGTTTGTGAGAATCTCTTAACAAAAGTCAGAAACCACCATTAAGGGAGAATATGACTACTTCACAAACCTATGTAACCAGGAACTGAGCGATGATGAGATAAAATCTACACGACAATGCTTGTGAGGATAATACGACAGTCAATCAGGATACTGAAAATCAACAGCCAGCTCTGGAGGATATAAACCATGATTCAGAGGCTTTGTCACCACACCAAATTCGCCCTCGTCAGGAGATCATAGAAACTGCCTGGTTGGCTAAGAGATTGACAGAGAACGAAAGCAGCATGCAGAAAAAGACAGACAGATTCGAGCTTTAGTAGAAGAGGTAGCGAGAATTATCCAAGCTGATTCTTTAAGGATGGGGACACCCAAACCAGGGGAAGCTGTGGAAAGCAGTATGCTTGATGTTTTGTATACCATGAACTGCGAGACTGGATATCGATAGAATACTACTAGAAGAAGGTATACCGCCGCGGAGAAGGGGAAATGAAAGATTTCCAACCATCAGCCCAAGGAACCAAAGGATGGCAATGATGTTTTAAAACTTCATGGTGAACTCACTCCAACAGTCGAATATTCTCCCAAAGATTCAGCAATCATCCGTAAGAGAGAATCTGGTAACCATTCTGGTCAAGAGTACATAACCATTCTGGTCAAGAGGACATAAGGATTCTTGACCAAAAGTGACAAAGAGAAGGCTCAATACGAAGTCCACCCTGAAGAAGGGAATCCAGAGAAGATGATGATCGGGTAGAGAATCTTGAGGCCCGCGTAAGAAAATTGGTTGAGGAGCTAGAGGACCAGAAGATAAGGGAGCAACAAAGGGAAAGTGAGCCTACACTTAGGATATGATTGTACTTAAGGTTCTCTTTTTTGTAAAAAATACTGGATCCTGTTCTTCCTAGGAAGTTCAAGAGGCTCCAGATAAACCCTTTTACGGGGAAGACTGACCCTTCCCTACTTATGAATATGTTCAGGGAGATGATGTTAATTCAAGAGTTGGACAAGTCTCAGATGTGTTGTCTGTTCTTGCTAACACTAGAAAGGCAAGCAAGAAAGTGGTTCACCAGTCTGACTTTTAGTAGCATCAACAGTTTTGAGCAATTATATGAATCATTTATGAATGAGTTTAAGGGGCTACTGTTAGCCTTAAGACGCCAAGTTCATTACTGCTTATGAAACAGGAGGAGAATGAAAGTCTCAAGAACTTTATCAAAAGATATCATGATAACGTGATGGAATTAGGGACTTATCATCACTCTCTAACCTTGGAAGGTCTTAGGAAAAGCTTATGTATAAGTAGAAGGTGGTATACAGTGTGAAAGTCATTTGTTATCACCTATGAAGAAGCTCAGAGGAAGCTGCTGAATGAAATTGAAATTGAAGATCAGATTGCCCTTAACTTGAAGAAAGAAAATGCTCTTGAACCACAGCTTCGCGACAAGATGTAAAATCTTAGAGTAGATCTGAGGAGAAGACGCGACGATAGGAGAAGTTTTCAAGACTTCAATAAGAAAGACAGATAGGCCTAAGATCGGAATAAGGCGTCGGGTGGAAGAGACGAGTTTCCTATGAGAGGGTACTGTTCATAAAGAAGAGATGAAACGAAAAGAGTAGCTTATATCTGAGGAAAAAAAGTTTTCACCCATCTGAAGGCCCTACTTATAGGTATGGTAGGAAATCAAAAGACGATGAACAATATTGATGAAACCCCATCCTATAAGAACCAAATCAAGTGAAGATGCCAAAGACAAGTTTTGCGAGTTTCACCAGAGCGTTGGGCACCTAACAGATGGGTGTTTCAATCTTAGTAATCAAATTGAAATCCTGGTCCGAAACAATTATCTACCTAATTTCCTGGCAGATAACGAAGGGAAACTCAGGACCTTGGATCAAGAAGATGAACATGAAAGAAGACATAAAGAGCGAATTATAGTGATCTCAAGCAGGGCAACATTGGTAGAAAATTCACATTATGAATGTCCGAGCTGAGAAGATGTAACACCTGTAATTTACATTCAGCATTGTATGAGCCTAGTTTTGTAAGTTTGGAAAATGTAGTAGACATGAAATGAGAATTTTATGGTTAACAAGGGTATTTTTAGAATTTTAAAATTTATAAATTAAAAATAAAATCTAAGTGGGCTAAGAATATATATATATATATGTATATATATAGATATGTTTTGGGCCTAATTTAGTAATATATATGCATTGGGCTTAACATATATTATATATATATGTATTGGGCCTAATTTATTTCATTAGGCCCAAACCCAATTATGCAAGCCCAATCCAAGCCCAAATGTATATATATATATATATATATATAAAATAAAGTAAAGTAAATAATTAAATGGATAAATATTAAGCTTTAGTCAAAATTCTCTACAAAATCTAAGCCATTCATTTGTTTCAATCT
>JAXCLQ010031190.1:0-26238 GCA_035584115.1 Cedrela odorata | reverse complement strand
GGCCTGCAACTCTTCTATCAAGGCAAATGGATAACTGCAAAATGTGTTCCAAATTCCATCATCATGCACATTGGTGACACCATTGAAATTCTCAGCAATCGCAAGTACAAGAGTATTCTTCACAGGGGACTAGTTAATAAGGAAAAAGTTAGGATTTCATGGGCAGTTTTCTGCGAGCCGCCAAAGGAAAATATTATCCTGAAGCCTCTTCCGGAGACAGTTTCTGAGACGGATCCGCCACTGTTCCCTCCTCGCACCTTTCAACAGCACATTGAGCACAAGCTGTTTAGGAAGACCCAGGATTCTCTTCTCTCCAAAGAAGGCTAGTTAATTGCATGCATGTGTTGTTTTTTTAGTGCGATGTTGTTTTAATTATAATAATGATTTCAGATATTGAGGCTATATGTTTATGTTTGAATGCGTTTGTTGAATAATAAGAATGATTCTATCTCCCTTTTAGTTACTTGTTATATCATTATATATGATTGCTTATGTCTTCTATTTAGTTACTTGTATTATATAATGAATGATATACGATTGATTATGTAGACCTTTTAGTTGTAATTATATAATGATATACGCTTGGGTTGTTGAATTATTTTTCTTTTTTCATCCGTCAATCAAGTGTCAATGGTGGATTATAAATTTAATCAAAAGTACTGATTATATACTGATATATGTTTTGGTAGTTGAACTATTTATCTTTTTTTCACACCAATCAACTGTCAACGGTGGATTAGAAATTTAATAAAAAAGGTGTACAGTGAAGTGTCTTTACCGTCTGAATTTCGGGTTTGAAATTGACATCTGTAAAATTGAATAAATTCCGTTTGGATTAATTTTACTCAAAAGATCAATTTTAATTTAAATTAAATTAATAATAAAAATAAATCAAATAAATTCAAATTAGTAGTTCAATTTAATTTGTCCTTTTAAACCTTAGCCAAATAAATAATAACAAAATTCAATTTTTGCATTAAATATATGATTGACCATGATTGATTGATTTTGATTGATTAATATATTAATTTGTTAGAAATTATACATACTATATACAACAAAAATTTAAATTTATTTTAATTAATTTGATTAATTAAACCTTTATTAATTCTCATATTAAAATTATGTAATTTTAATTTATTTTATAATATCAACAAAATAAATAATTGAATTAAGATTTTACTTTAAATCTTTATCATTAACGGGATTAGATTAATACTTTTCTGATTTTCTTCATATCCATAACATAGAATATTATTTAGACCTTTAAAACGTCCAAATTTGAAATTTTTTCGTTAAATATAAAGTTGTAAATCTTTGAGTTTTCTTTTCAGATCTTCTTGAATCTCGTTAATCCAATATTGAAACCAAAAAAGTTATGGTTCAAATATGGAGACTATGCAAATACCCAGTCACCCAAGTGTGTGACCTTTAATGATAATTCACACAAAATAAAGAATTAAGATTTTAAAATTTCTCTAAATCTTAATTATGTAAAGTGTCTTTTCATGAATGTTAGTTCTTGAAAAGAGATAAAAATAATTTTTTGACTAAGATAATTTTTTGTCAATTCTTGAAGAAAATTATTATTCACACTCACGCACGTTTTATGAAAAAAAAAACTGAAATTTATATAGGTTTCATATTTTGACTTAGAATTTAAAAAGTCATTAAATAGATTCCTAATTTTATTAGTAATCTATTTTAAATTTTAAATATTATTTAATTAATCTAATTAATTAAATAATATCATCTTAATCAAATTAGGAAACTTATAATTAAATACAAATACTCTGTATAATTATTATTTAACCCAAAATAGTTTCTAAAACTATGAAATAAACCCTTAAATATTATGAACTTAACAATTAAGTCCTTAATCATTAATCTACATAATTTAACCTTAATTCCTCGATACCTTTTAATGTGTGACCCATTAAATTCTTTCTTATGTTGGCAATGGAATTAATTATAAACCTCTTAAGTCTAAATAAATTAATCTAATTCATTTATCTTTAATTAACTCTTTAATTAGAAAACTAAATTACATAGATCATAAACAGTATCTAACAATATATCATAACCCCTAATTGAGAAAAACTACTAAATTAGTAAAATCTAGTCCATATACAATTATCATATGATACAATCATTTTGTCTCATACATATCCCACTAAAGATTTTAGAGAATGAAAAATGTCTACTCTATTAAATCATGGTTATTGAAATTTTCAACTAAAGTTAATAATATAATTTTAGAGTTTCTGAAACTCCTTTCAGAATTCGCCATGGCCATGAACTTATATTATCACTTATGTCAAAATGACGCCCCTTGAGATATTGACTTTATGTTGTCTAGAGCGGCAAATCATTTATTGATCTCTTACAACCTACGCGTGCTTATCATATTGCCCAACCATTACCCTATTCGCAATCTCGCTATAGACGATGGAGGTGTAATGTCAAAACTTACATGATTCACAAACAAGATACCATAAAAATCTCAAGTTTAAGAATCAGTTATACTATCATAACTTAGAGAAATCTCATAGACATGTGAATAACACTCCATATGGGTTTTTCAAACGAGTCAGTTTAATGAACTTGTTCTCTAATAAGCATCTATATATTAAACTAAGTGAACACTTTCACTAGTAGCTTATGAAATTAGCTACTTTCTTTCTTTAAGAAAGTAAACATAATATATGCCGATCTAATTTGGATTTATCAATGTCTTAGTGTTGATAATCCTACGATCAGGAACATTTAAGAATAACAGGATCTCATAAATTAAATTTAAGTTAATTCCTGTAATTGTCATTCTAAGGACTTTATATATAAGTAGTCAATATAGACAAAATTTATAAATAAGTTACTAATTTTATTAATCAATATCATAATATACAATTATATATTTATCCCTATTGGATTTAGAACATATAACCAATATGATTATGATTGATTATATCTCCCGATTAGTTACTTGTATTATATAATGATATATGATTGATTATGTAGGTTTTTTAGTTGTAAATATATAATGATATACGCTTTCAGTGGTTGGGTTATTTATCATTTTTTCACCCATCAATTATTGTCAACGATGGATTAGAAATTTAATCAAAAGGTAGTAATTATATAATGATATATGCTTGGGTGGTTGAATTATTTTCTTTTTTCATCCATCAATGTTGGATTAAAAATTTAGAAAAAATTCTGAAAATAACATGTTTTGAACTTCTATTTATCGATATGACAAACCCTAATTCAGTTTTATCAATCGATCCAATTTTAAGTCATTTAGACAATTTTACCCTCATGACCACAAACATGCTATAATCACCTCACTACAATATATATGTTATAGTAACAACTCTAAACTATACATTTTAAAATCTCAAATCCTAAACTACAGTGTAGGTTTTAAATTATTAATTTTAATTTCGTTATTTTTTAAATTTATAGAATAAAGAATAATTTATAAAATTAAATTTATTTACAATAAATTTTACTATAATTATATTTACATAAAATGTAAATTTTAAAAAATAAAATATATTATTATGTAAATTTTTAAAAAATAAAAATATATTTTAAAATTTTTAAAATATAGAATTTTAATAATTTTATTATAATATAAAAAAACTAATATATTTAGCTAGTAAAGAAGTAACAAACAAATAAAAAACGAAAAAATACACTAAAATATAACAAAAACATCACTTAAAAATTAATTTAAAATTTAAAAATTTGTTTTTAATTTCTTTATTTGAAATAATTTTATTATAACAAAAATTAAAAATTAAAAAAATAATAAAATAACTAATATCTTTATTTAATTAATTTTTATTATTAAAATTTTTTTCATAATTTTTTAAAAATAAATATATAAAAAAATATATATATGCTCGAGTCAATGGTCCGAGCACATGCATGTGCTTGGCCAACGTATTTTTTTGTTTCTTATATATTTATTTTTTTAAAAATCATTAAAAAAAATTTTAAAAATAAAAATTAATTAAATAAAGATATTAGTTATTTTATTTTATTTTTTTAATTTTTAATTTTTGTTATAATAAAATTATTTCAAATAAAAAAATTGAAAACAAAACTTTAAATTTTAAATTTACTGTATTTTTATGAAAAATAAATGATTTACTATTTAGAAAAATTTTAAATTTAAAAATTATTTTAAAAACTTTTATTTCAATAAAAAATAAAAAAATAAATATTATTTCTATTTTTTATATTGAAAAAATTAAAAAAGTATAAATTTTAAAAGAAAATAAAACTGTAGCTATAGTACGCTATAGCTACAGTGGAACGACAATTAGCTCGAGCGTACAGTCTTACTCGGGCCATTGGCCTGAGCACAATCCGCTACAATATTTTTTCTTTTTTAAATTTTTATTTAATAAAATTTATATAATAACTATTTTTAAACTTATTAATTTTTTATTTAATAAAATTTTTATGATAGAATATTTCTTTATTGTTTTTTCAATTTATTTATTTATTTCTTTCTAAGTTTTATTTTTTAAAATAAAATTTTTATAATTAAATTTAATATTTTTTTATCCTTAAACAAAAAAAAATTATAATTTTAAAAAATTAAAAATATACTATATATTAATTTTTTTTACTTTTTTAATTTATTATTTATATATTTTTTAATTTTTATTGTTTATTATTTATATATTATTTTTAATTTCTATAATTTTTTAAATTTAAAAAATAAATAAATAATATTTATTTTATAAATTTTATTAAATAAAGAATTAAAAAATAAAAAAATAAAAAATACTGTAGCGAACTGTGCTCGGGCTGTAGCTACAACATTATTTTCTTTTTTAATTATTTTTTTAATTAAATTTAATTTTTTTTATCCTTTAATTTTTTTTTTGTAATTTTAAAAAATTAAAAAAATTCAAAATATACTAAATTTAAAATTTTGTTTTCAATTTCTTTATTTTAAATATTTTTATTATAACACAAATTAAAAATTAAAAAAGAAAAAATATCTAATTTCTTTATTTAATTAAATTTTAAATTTTTTAATGTTTTTAAATAAAAAATAAACATTAAAATAAAAAAATTAAAAATTGTTACAATAATTAAATAAATATTTAAAAAATAAAAAAAAGAATTTAATTACACTAGGAATACTATAGCTATAGTACTACTTGATGACATGATATAGTACCACCTGAGCACATGCTATAGTTCTACAGAGTATATGCTATTTAATTAAATAAATAATTTAAAGTAAAAAAAAATTTAACTACAAAGTATTGTAATTGCAATATCACCTGTTCATATGCTACAGTACCATTTGAGCACATCGGCCCAATAACGAGTACAATACTGTAGCTACAGTATCATGTGAATTGACTGTAGTTACTGTACTTTTAGTATAGCAATTTTTTTATTTTTAATTCTTTATTTAATAAATTTATATAATAAATAATTTCTTTATTTTTTAAGTATACATAATAAATAATAAATGAAGATATTAGTTTTTTTATTTTTTAAAATTTACAATTTTATGTGATTTTTTAATAAAAAATAAAAAATATTTTTTTTTTATTCTTTTATTAAAATAAAAGGGGTCAAAATAATTAATTTTTTTCTAATTAATAAAGTCATTTATTTTTTTAATTAATTTCTTTTTAAGTTTTAATTTTTTTAAATAAAATTAATATAATAAAATTTATGATTTTTTTATCTTTAATTTTTTTTTTGTAATTTTAATTAAATAAAAAAATTAGTTATTTTTTAATTTTTAATTTGTGTTGTAATAAAAATATTTAAAATAAAAAAATTGAAAACAAAAATTTTAATTTAAAATTTAGTGTATTTTGAATTTTTATAATTTTTTAATTTCACAAAAGCATTAAATTTAATTAAACAAATAATTAAAAAATTAATTAATTAAAAAACAAAAACAATTAATATATAATGTATTGAATAGTTTTTTTTAATTACAATTTTTTATTAATTAAGGATAAAAAATATTAAATTTAATTATGTAAATTTTATTTTTAAAACTAAAACCTAAAAAGAAATAAATTAAAAAATAAATCAATTGAAAAAAAAATTATTTATTATAAAAATTTAATTAAATAAAATATTTAAAATCTCAAAATACTGTAGCTACAGTATTTATTTTAGCTACAACATTTTTGTTTTTAAAATTTTAAATTTTATTAATTCTTTATTTAATAAAATTTATATAAGAAATTTTTTTATTTTTTAAATATACATAATAAATAATAAGTATTGAAATTAATTTTTTGTATTTTTAAAAATTAAAAATTTTATGTAACTATTTTTTATTTTTTTATAGAAAAAAAGAAAAAAATAATTGATTTTTTATTGAAATAAAGTTTTTTTAAAGAAAATTATGCTAAAAAATAATATTTTTAATTATAATTTAAAAATATAATTTTAAATTTTTATTGTTAATAGTTATATAAAAATATATTTTTTTAACTTCTTTTTTTTTAATTTACATAATAAATTGTTGATGAAATTAATTTTTTTTTATTTTTTAAAATTTATTATAGTAAAATTTATTGTAAATAAATTGAATTTTATCAATTATTATTTATTATATAAATTTAAAAAATAAATTTATATTTATATTTATATTTTAAAAAAATAAATTGTAACACTAGAATTTAGAGTTTTATTTTTTTAAAAAAATTTGTGCTCGGACGATTATTTATTTTCTTAATTTATAGTAAATAAAATTAATTTTATGAATTATTATTATTCTGTAAATTTAAAAAATAAAAAAATTAAAATTAAAAAAAATTAAAATATATAAAATACAGCGTACTGTAATTTTAGGGTTTGAAAATTTAGAATTTAAAATTTATGAAGTGGATACTGTAGCATGATACTGTAACGAAGTAACTGTAGCATGTGTGTGGTCATGAGGATAAAATCGTTTAAATGTTCTAAAATTGAACCGATTGATAAAATTAAATTAAAATTAATCATATTAGGAGGTCAAAATATATTATTTTCGAAATTTTTTTAAAAATTTAATTAAAAGTACAAATTATATAATGATATATGCTTTGGAGGTTGAATTATTTATCCTCTTTTCACCCACCAATCAACTGTCAACGGTCGATTAGAAATTTAATCAAAAGGTATACAGTGAAGTGTCTTTATTTTGGGGTATGAAATCGACATCAGTTTCATATTTAAAAAGAAAATGATTCAGCTTAAACCTTAAACAAGCGGGTAATCTCCAGTTTTAACCCACAAGCCAGCCCGAAAGAACCGATCACTGGCTGAAATACCTCGTAAAACATAATCAAGAGTCCGACAGCTAACTCTACGACATCCTGGGAGAGCAACGCCGGCGTTGGTGACAATAATGCCACGTTGACGGCAGACTTGGAGGTCCATTGGTCAACGCCAACGCTGGACCCGACAACGAGTTCTAAGGCTAGGAGGAGGGCGAGAAGGTCGGCCAAGATGGGGGGTGTAGTCAACGCAGAACAGTACGCGAACGGAATGGGAGTGGCGGGAGATGAAGGAAGAGCAGGAGGACTGAGTTGATTGGGGCGAGTCAAGCGGGTCCAGGAGAATGAATTGAGTTGATAAACGGTCTTAAAACGGGAAGCGGAAGTATGGTGGTCGATGAACTAGGACTAGAGGAGTCTGTACTTAATTGACTTTTTACTCCACGGGTTGGGGTGGACTGGGATTAATTGACTTTTTACTTTCCCTTTTTAATTTACAAATTGGGCCGGACAGGGACTACAGCAAATCGAGTTTTGAACGAATATTTGAACTTTTGAACAAATATTTTTAAATCAGCACTCGCATTCACAAAAAAAATAATATCATATTTATACTAAATTTATAACAGATTTAATAATTTATTAATAAATTTACTTAATATTTAATATTTATTAAATTCATATAAATTTTTATGAATTTTTAGTTGATTTTTAATAAGATATTCTGTATTAATTCAAAATAAAATATATAACTCACATAAAATTAGGGAAATTTATGAATTAATAATGATAAATAAATAAAACTTAAAAAAGATTATTTTATCTCATTTTTTTCTCACTCATTTATGTATATTCTTAACTATTTTATTTATCATCAAATTATTGTTATTTCTTACTTTCTTAATTGAATGACTTATCACGTAATATAATTTAATTTGAACCTTATAAATATATGTGTATGTGTGTATACATATATATATATATATATATCAGAGTTTCGTTAATTTAAAATTTTGAATTAAAATAATGATATTAATTTTAGAATATTAATTTATTAAAATCTAAAATTTAAAGTTAATAAATAATATTTAATATTATCAATTCATTATTTTTTATCTATCATTGAATAACATGTATTAATAGCTCAAAATTAATATCTTTAATTTAAATTAAATTATTTAATTTAAAAGTTATATATATAATTTAATAATTAGAAGAAATAAATAAATATGTATTATATATAATCATTATTGTAAAATAAAAATATTTAAAAAATGATTGATAATAAAATAGTATAATAGACAAATGGATAAAGATAGATGCACATAAAAAAAAAATTATAAGAATATTAATATCGACGTTGTTTTGTTAGTTTAAAAAAAAAATCGTAAATATTTATTCGTATCCATGTCCACTCCAAACCTATAGCGAATTTTAAATTTATTTATCAAATTTTTCCTAAACTTATAAAAGACATACTAAATCTGTACCATGAAAATAGGATAATAACAAGTTTACAAACAAAATTACCGAATAAATTGGGCTTTGGCTTCTTTATATTAAGAAGTTACATTATTTTATTTTATCATGGTAAATTCCAATAAACTCAAGTGAAAAAAAATTGATAAAAATTCAAGAAATTTAAACGAATTGCATTATAAAAAATGCCAGATTAAATCTTACAAAGAGATTTTGACAAAGTTTAGGAATCAATCACCGCGTGGGGGAGAAACATCCATCTGATAATAATCCTTGACAAATAAATATATAGTTGCAGAATTTTTATTTGGGTGAAACCATGTTACATGAATAGAATGCAGTGTCCCTTCGATAATTCTGGACAACTAACGATAAATGTTTGTTTGATAATCACAGAGATAACAAAACATTATATAACATGTAATGCAAAGTGCTCTTTTGATACATGCAGTTCCAAATACAACAATGGCGCCAGATGTAGACAACAGTGATTCTGTTCTAATTCAACATCAACATAAAATTGATTTATTTGAGAAAATATGAGAAGCTCCTTCGGTGTAGCTAGACAGGCGACAATAAAGGTGGATTAGAAATTTAATCAAAAGGTAGTAATTATATAATGATATATGCTTGGGTGGGTGAATTATTTTCTTTTATCATCCATCAATCAGCTGTCAATGGTGAATTAAAAATTTAATCAAAAGTACAAATTATATAATGATATATGCTTCGAAGGTTATTTATGTGTTCACCCACCAATCAACTGTCAATGGTGTATTAGAAATTTAATCAAAAGGTATACAATGAATTGTCTTTGTTGTCTGATTTTCGAGTTTGAAATCGACATCTGTAAAATCGGTAAATTCCGTTTAGATTAATTTTATTCAAAATCTCAATTTTAATTTGAATCAAATTAATAATAAATGATAAATCGAATCGATTCAAATTAAAAGTTCAATTTAATTTGTCCATTTGACCTAAACCAAATGAATATAATAGCAAAATTCAATTTTTGCATCAAATACCATTCACTTTTGGCCCAAAAAATTAATTTAATTACAAGCCCAAATAAAATATTCTCTTGTGCAAACATTGCTTTACTCTATTCTACTCTATGTATCAAACTATATAATGTCAAATTAAAAATTTTATTTTATTAAAAATATGCCATAAAACCAATCGTATCATATAATTTAGGGATATCATTTTTTTTATATATAAATATGTTTTTGAAATTAATTATAAAGTTATTTATGATTAATAAAATAACATTTATATTATTTTTTATTTACAATTACTTTAATTAATAAATAATGCAAAATGAGATCTCATAATATATTATGATGTTAAGATTTTATTTGTAAAGAGTTGTAAATATTAGTACAGAGTTTTGATTTGAATATATCTGAATCAGTTCCCGATTAAGATAACGTAATATGAGAGTATGACACTGCATGTTTGACATGTTTGATATTTTACTTACCTTTAAAATTTTCAAAATTCAGATTGAAAACAACTTGAATGTTCCATTAAATCCATTCAATCTGATTTAGGTGGTGAGTTTATTGTTTTCTCTCAATTTCTCAAAGAAAATGACATTTAATATAGACTTACATGTCCCTATACACATCACCAAATATATGATAGTAGAGAGAAAACATGGAACCATTTTTGATTTGGGATTAACACTTCTTGCTCAAGCCTCTTTGCCATTGTCTTTCTGGTGGCACTCTTTTCATACCTCTATATATTTGATCAATAGGATTCCCATGTAGGTTTTAAATAATCTCTCCCCTTTTGAAAAATTGTTTAACTACTCACCTGATTACTCCATATTAAAGATGTTTGGATGTGCTTGTTTTCCTTACTTTAGATGCTACAATATTCACAAACTAAGTTTCCATTATTTGAAATGTGTCTTCATTGGTTATAGCTCTTGTCACAAGGGAAACAAGTGTATGCATCCAACTGGAAAGATTTAAATTGCTCGGCATGTCACCTTTGATAAATCATCATTTCCTTATCTATCTTTCTCTTCTTCCAATTCCACTTCTGGTTTTTCTTTTGTTATTCCTACTATTAAAATTTCTCAGTAGGCTTCCTCCTCTCAAGCTACTTCCAGCTCAAATGCATCACCTTCTAGTAACTTATCTCTTATTCCTACACATCATTAGTTACCTCAGACTTAATCAAGTTCTTCATCAGAACACCTATCTCAGTCTATATTAAAAGTCCCTCCAGCTCGAGACACTAATTACATGATTACAAGATCCAAAAATAGTGTTTTTAGACCAAAAGCTTATGTTGCTGACAACTCTGATGTTGAACCTGTTCTGCTAGGCAAGCTTTAATCAATCCTGTTTAGAAGGCTGTTATACAATAGGAATTTGATGCTTTACAAAGAACACGCATATGGGATTTGGTGCCTTTTTCACCTGAGTATAAAATCGTTGGCAACAAATAGGTGTTCAAAGTCAAGCACAACTCAGATGGTTCTATCTCTAAACACAAAGCCAAGTTAGTGGCTAAGGGGTTTCATCAAACTCCGGGTATTGATTTCTTTGATATCTTCAATCCTATGGTGAAGGCATCAACTGTTAGAGTTGTATTAAGTATTGTAGTTGTACATAGCTGGGTTATAAGGTAAGTAGATATAAATAATGCATTTCTCAATGGAACTCTTATTGAGGCAGTTTATATATGTATCAACCAAAGGGGTTTGTTAACTCAGATTTTCCTCATCATCTTTGTAAACTAAATAAGGCTTTTTATGGCCTTAAACATGCACCTAGGGTTTGGTATGATAAGCTTAAGTCTACACTGATTCAATGAGGATTTGTGAACTCTAAAGCTAATACATCACTTTTCATCAAACATACCCCTTTTTTTATGTTCTTCTCTGAGAATTTGACAGTGTTATGGAAGAACTACCCACTTTTGACTTTCTGCTAGCTCGAACTGTAGATTGACCCATTGGCTATTAATGTGACCCGTAGGCAGGATTCTGACTAGCTGCAGGTTGACTGCCAATTCCCATATGAACTAAACTAGGACAATATTTCTTCACATGTCCCAGCTGCCCAAAGTAAAAGCATATCTAAGGCAATCTACATTGACCAATGTGGTACTTCTTACAGTTTAGACATTTATTATTTCCATGCCTCTGTGCAAAACTCTGCCTTGACCCTTGGGTTGATGATGCAAATCAATATGGCTTCTGACCTGGTGGGAAAAATGGAGGATTACTGGTAAGACTAGCAGCTGATACACTACTAGAAGAGCCACTACTCCGACTCTTTTTATACGACTTCCCTACCTATATACTAAAATCCTTCCTCTTCTAGAATATGCCTCGAGACTTCCTTTTCCTCACTAGCTTCTCCGCCCTTAAAGCTAACTAAATCATCTCCTTGTAGTTTTGATTCCCATCAATGACATCTTTTCTCTAATTTCAAAGTTTAATCCTTCCTCGAATTTGACACATAGGCTATCTTCGTTGCTAAATTCAAGTACAAATTTTACCAACTCCCTTAATTGAGTTTCATATTCGGTGACTGTTTTCTCTATTGCTTCAGCCTCAGAAACTCTTGCTTTTTTTTTATTGCAATGGTAAGGGTTATAGTATTGATCTTTGAACTCCTACTTAAACTCAGCCTAGGTTAAAGGCGATGTCGACCTTGCTTGAGTATATTTCCACCATGTAGTTGCACTATCCTCTAACAATTGAGTAGCTACTTTCAATTTAACACCATTGTTTAACCCTATATGCTCCAAGTCTTTCTTCACTTTCTTTAACCATCTGTTGTCTACTATTGCATATGTTGTATCACTAAACGGTACACTCCCAAGTTGTCTGATTTTCTTTATAAGTTTGGAAAGTTTTGAAGTTGATCTCGATGGTTTAGTTGCTGCTGGAGTTGTAGCAGTCCCTAGATACGGGTAGGAATAAGGGTATGGATAGGGATATGGTGTCGACCCTAGTGGTCCTTGTGTTTAATAAGACCCTTGTATGTTCCATTATGCCATAAAGGCTGCCCAGGCCTCGGGGTCATAGGAGGAGGCATTCTACTCCTAGTGGCGGATATTGAGGAAGAGATACTTGTGGTTCCTCAGTTTCATGAGGTGGTACAAATGATGAAACATCTTGTTCCGAATAGGGGTCATTCTCTCTTTGTGGTCTACCCTTTCCTCAACTAGATCGAGGTGACATTCTTGTTACAAAATGAATTTACGAGTTCAATATCTATATAATATATATATATATATATATATACTGGTGGTGATTAATCCCTAAGACTCGACTCACTTTGTCCATTGGGTATTGTTTTTCAAAATTCGATTAAAATCAGGTAAAACAATTTCAAAATGGTTTTAAACACATTTCCCAAAATATTTTTCTAAACCGGGCTCTAATACCAATAGAATTGTCACGCCTCCACTCATAGAGTCCACACGTGATAACTGTCACAGACCCTCGAGACATATTCTTCATCCCTGAATATGTCCTTCAAGCCAATAAAACTACTTGGGTACCTGTTTTTTGTATCATCATTCTCATAATCTTATCTATCCGAGATATTTTCAACTCAATTTATAAATAAAAGTATACTCAATATAAAATATGTACAAGTTACATATCCAATATCATTAGTTTACATTAATAAATAAATGTGTACAAAAGTTTCTTAAACAAACCCACTGGACTATCTTATACAAATGAGTGAGTCAAAAACAAAATCGATACCTGAGGGTTTTACACCCCTGATTGATCACCACCACCTGGTAATGTTCTTTGCTTAGCTCGATTTCCTGAAACTGAAGGGTAAGAGGGTGAGTATATGAGGATATACTCCGTGAGTAGATAAAAATATATATTAAGAAAATTATTTATATATGCACAATAAATCAATTTATTTTAATAAAACCCTGGCCTGTTATTTAAAATACATGGGCAAAATACATGGGCTAACTCTCTTTCTCGGCGGCTGCCTTAGCCGTGATAACCCCAAGACTGTCAGTGAATTTTATTCTAAGATAAACAATGTTTATTTAATAAAACAATTCTTTTTAAAATACGAATGCATGCTAGTTATTTAAAAACTAGCTCACTATTGACATTGTCCTCGAGTAGTTATATTATGATACTCATGACTGTCCTCGTCAATACCACAGGTAGGCAATTCCATAACATCCACCCATATACCTACCCCACCTATGGCGCACTCACCTAGGCGGCCTCTCATAGGTCCGTTCCTAGGCTATTTCCCTGTAGCTACAGTCACATACCAACCTGGTTCTTCGACTATATCACTGATACAAATGATGATATCATAAGAGAAATTGATAATATCAAACATAAATATATGATATATTTTTGATAATGACTAAATTAAATATGTCCTAAATTTGTCTTAGAATCTTAAAGTGAATATGCTTGAGTTTATCCCTTAACAAATTTCTGTTCAAGTGTATTAAAAAGCAAACAGATCGATACTTAGAGACAAACAGATCGATACTCAGAGACAAACAGATTGATACAAGTTCAACAACAGATCGATACATTAAAGAAGATCGATACAAAGAAAGGAGGATATCGATATTTACTGAGACAGTGGCTTCAGATGAAATCACCAATACAACTAGAGCGATACATAGAGATCAATAGATAGATATTTGGCCTACACAGAGAGTTGTAAAATAATTACAGAGGCAACCAGATCGATACATGAACTTTAATAGATCGATATATAATCTTCACAAAGAGTTGCAAAATAATTACAGAAGCAACCAGATTGGTATATGGACTTCAACAGATCAATACATGATCTTCATAAAGAGTTGTAAAATAATTACAAAAGCAACCAGATCGATACATGGACTTTAATAGATCAATACACGATCTTTACAGAGAGTTGAAAAATAATTACGGAGCAAACTAGATCGATATACCAAAACCTAGAAATACTTCCAGTACAAACAGATCGACATTTGGAGAAATGAAAATCAATACTCAGGATACAAATCATACTGTTCATTTAAAGAGATCGATACATAAAGAAATAGATCGATACTCTCTCTGAATTTAAAGTTTAACGGTAACTTCTACAGCATTAATAGCTATTATTAAATGCACAAAATCAAGTCGTTGGACATTAGTAGCTTTACAAAACGGATAGATATAAATAGAAGATATACAGTGAAGTTTCAGTACAATTTTACTGGTAATTAATCTACGAGATTATTGAACAACACTGAGATACGAAAATACTAAACTTTCTCTCTCTATTGTAACTCTTTCAAATCTTGTGAAAAACTTATTGAAATATTCACTATAGTGTGAGAGCAAAAATAAAAAATACATTTGAAATTTGGTTTTGGGTAATTCTTCATCTGTACTAAAGAAGATATTTATGGTTACTCTTTATTCATATAAAAGAGTGTAAGGTTTCCCTTCACCTTAGAAAAAGTGTACTGGGTTACTCTTGTCCCGTCAAAACAAGAAATTAGTGGAACCTCCGTAAAAGGCTATTACATCCGAGAGAGTGGACGTAAGCCAAGACTCGCCGAACCACTATAAAACTGTGTTTGTATTTCTTTCTCTAACTACAATTTCATTACTGCACTGCATTACATACTATTTTATTTGCTAAATTTTAAAAACCCAATTCATCCCCCTCTTGGGTATTACCAACTAGGCCAACAAGTGGTATCAGAGACTAACTCAATCAAATAGAATTTACAACTTTGAAGAGTAGATTAAAATGACATCTAGTAGTAATCTTGCACAAATAGTAGAGGGATAATCTACAAACAGACTACCATTTTTTAATGTAATAGATTATACTTACTAGAAAAAGAGGATATAAATCTTTTTATCAACATTAGATTTTTAAATCTTAAATGTAATAGAAGATAGATACTATCCACCCAATCCTGAGGATGAAATCATTAGAGAGAGAAAACTAAAACCAAAAAGGAATGGACTCCCGAAAAGAGAAATAGATTCACCCTAAATGGAAAGGCAATGAACATTTTATATTGTGCTTTAGATATAACCGAATTCAATAGAATTTTAGAATGCGAAATTGCTAAATCAATTTGGGACATGCTAGAAGTCAACATGAAGGAACTAATAGAATTAAGGACTTTAAAATTAGTATGTTAGTTCATGATTACGAACTTTTTAAAATGAAATTGCATGAGAGCATTAAAGACATGTTTACTCGTTTCACTGACATCACTAATGATTTAAAAGCTTTTGGTAGAACTTACTCAAATACAGATATTGTGACAAAAATTATAAGGAGTCTACCTAGAAGTTGGGAAGCTAAAGTTATGGCAATTAGGGAAGCAAAAGATTTGAGAATCTTACCTCTCGAGGAACTTCTTGAATCGCTCATGACATACAAGCTTGAAAGTAGATGAAATGACGATGAGGATAAAGAGAAGGGAAAAAGAAACATAACACTAAAAGACACTAAAAAGGAAGAAAAGGAAGATGAAAGTGAACAAGACTCAGATGAAGATAACTCAGTAATTCTTCTTAGATCTCCAACTTCACAAGTATCAATAATTTTTTATGAAGGTATCGATCCTTTCATCCAGTATCGACCTACATTTTAAAGGTATCGATCCCTTCATCCAGTATCGACCTACATTTTAAAGGTATCGATCTTTTGGTACATGTATCAATACTCTTAGCCTCAAGTATCGATACTTCTAGCCCCAAGTATAGATACTTCATGCTCAAATTTCATTTTTTTTTTCACAGTAACTAAAATTTTGACATTTCCTATTTCTTCCTTAGTACTTATTCTATTTACTTTTCGGGGGCTTCGCCCCTAATCCCTTATAAGGGTGCTACCCTTGACTCCACTCACTAACCCGCTAGCGAGATTGTCGAATGCTTCAGCGTAAGGCATTATTTTGAAACCCATTATACAAGATATATCCATATTATTCATTTCATGAGCTAATTTAAATTCATCTAAACCTCATTAATGTGCCAATTATTCTTGTACAATGTACGTGGGATAATGACTTTTATTAAATGATCTTCTTACCTCTATATTCGAAGAACGGGTTTTACATCTTTCGAGCAAATATGTTAGATTGTTATGGCTGTCCTACTCCTATGACTAAAGGCTTTAAGTTGGCTAAAGATGATAGGGATGCCTTTGAAAATGTGTCATTTTACAAAAGCATTTTAGGTGACCTTCAATATGTTACCTTGACAAGACTTGAAATTGCTTTCTCAGTCGAAATTGCTTTCTCAATCAATAAATTGAGTCAATTTCTAACTTCTCTAACAATCAAACACTAGCAAGCTTCCAAGAAGCTTCTTAAATATTTGCAAGCAACATTATCTCTTAGTCTTAACTTTGCTCTAGGTGGAAAACTTGATATCATTGAAAATGCTAATGCTGATTGGGCTTATGATCTTGATGACAGAAATCTATTGGAGGCTTTGTTTTGTATTTTGGAGGAAACTTGGTATCCTGGTCTTCTAAGAAACAACATGTTGTATCTTGGTCGAGTACTGAGTCTGAATATCGAGCATTGGCTGCAACTATTTTAAGAATAGTTTCATATTAGTCAAAAATCTAAGTCAAAATATTATTTTAGATACATATTTTCTTACCCAAATATATCTCATTAAAATAGATGAAATAGAAATTCACACTAGCGTATTGAACACACCAATCACTTTTGAATTCTTCACACCAATCACTTTTGAATTCTTGTCACCAATCAAAAAATAAAGAGATATCATTAATCCAACAAAATACTATTACTCAATAGATAAATTTAATAAAATACAAAAAAAGTTATATCAAGCTTTTATGTAAAAAAAAATAGTATAAAAATATAAACAAACAACTAGAGAATCTCATTATTAGAAAAAGAATTGAAGATATCCAATAACTTTTTGAAAAAGAAATATGCTCTTACCTAACTAGTACATTTTAAAATAGAAAAAGACACATAGTCCACCTACTATATGAAAAAGATTTTAGTAAAAAACGTATACCAACTAAAGTCAAATATATTCAAATGAATTACGATATGTTTGAATATTGTAAAAATGAAATTCAAGACTTACTTAAACAAGAATCTTATCCGAAAATTCAAATCACTTTGGAGTTGTTCAATCTTTTATGTTAATAAAAATTCTTTGAATTCTTTTCTTACAAACTTGTAATTAATTTCTATTGAATTGAGTGTTCGACAGAACCATCCTTGTAGAGGATGCAAAAGAAACCAAGGCGCTGCGGGCTTTTGTGCAAGAGTAGCAAAGACCTAATTGGGTGTTAAACTAAAGCCAAGTAACTTGCTTGCCATTGAATTAGATAACTGTATCTCTATAGTTCAAGGTGATAACAGAAGGTGTTGATTTTGGTGAGGGTGTGTGCATGGACCATGGTAATAGACTTTTTTTTTTTTTTTTTTACAGTACGAATTTTTATGTTTAGAGGGAAATTAAGAAAGAGCAAAACAAAATCAAACAAATAAGCTAATTGATAGATGTGTGGAAGGAAATGCTAAGGACTTTTGTTTGTTGGTAATTTTAATCTAACAAATTCTACCAAGTCATCAATCGTTGCGCAGGTTGAAGTTGTTCTGTACAGTAGTATGGACATGCAGAATTTTTGTATTGGCCACCTGTATGCAGAAGGTTGTAACGTGGGAGTGTAGATCTGGACTTGGACCTTATATTTTGGGTTGTTGATGGACTTTGTTTTAGTGGGATTCATAATTGTTGGTTCAATACTGGCCTCTTTTACTTTCCGCATAAAAACAAAAAAGAAAGCGACTTTTTTATTATGTTGTATCGAGTTATCTACCAATCCTAACTGTCCGAGTATCCCTATCAAAACACACACACACATATATATATATAACTTATGAGCATTAAAGAAGTTATTTTATTTTCACCGGTTAGGTCTATTGAGAATAATATGTGAGAAGTTTCAATCACCAACTATTCTAGTTCTTTGTCTTAGTTAATTTTGTATTGAGCTAATATAATTTTGAATTTATATTTATTTTAAAGTAAAATTATTTAGAATATTTCTTATACTATTGTTTTTTATTTAATTTTAAAAATAAAATTAAATAAATATTTGACAAATATTATTTTTTAGTAAATTTTACTTATTTTTTTAGTAACATTTAATATTTAATATTTTCTTCCTAAAACACTATCACTTTAAAGGCGTAATATTTTAATTTCAAATATACACTTAATATCAAATATAAGTGGAAAAAAAAAATCAATAAGTGGTTCCATTAGGATTGGCAAAACACCAAGATCATGTTGGGTTTTTGAAAGCTCGAGTTGGAGTTTTGTGACACTCGAGACCAATATTTATAAGTTCAAAATTTTAATACAATGATAAAAAGTTAAAAAAGATTAATTATTTTTAAATGCTAAAGTTGGACTCAAAATTTAATTTTAAGCTTTAAATCCTTATCGACCAGTTTAAAAATTGAAACCTTATTCCATATTTTAATCATTTCCTTGAGTTTATTCTTTCTTGAACTTTTTTGTCACCCTAGATTTCATGAAAAATTTATGTTTATTTTCACGATTAATAACTGTAAGTTTAATTTTAGAGTTCATAATACTCGTTTATGAGACATTAAATTATTCAAGTAATTATATAACTCATTTACATTATATTTTGAAAATATAGTAAAAGTATCAAAATTCAATAAAAGTAATTTTTTATTAAAAATATTTTATTGTATAAATTATATATATATATATATATTTTACTTCCATCATTGAAATTCTAATATATAAACATGTGTTAGACAAAAATTTTATTATTTATTAGGACTCTAGAGTTAAGGTTTTATTTTTTCTACTATACATTAATTATCAACTAAAAGCTTATAGAATTTTTACTATTTAATTACAATCAAACTAAAAACTCTCAAATTAGCTCAATGAAATTCGTTCGACTCTAACCATACCTCCAAAAAAGAAGTAAATTGTAATCTCAAACTCAAACATGATTTTGAATTAATATTTATATTTATTAAGATAATATCAGATAATTACTTAATAATTAATTTACTATAAGACGATTACTTATAATATCTTTCAAAACCTATTACAAAAGCATTACATAATTATGTAAAATATATTATATAATAATTTAAAAATTATTATTATTATTATTAATACTATTGTAACTATTGAGTAATTTATAATATCAAAATAATGTATTATTAATTAGTTTGATGATTGTTAATATATTATAATGTGAAAAGGTTGTTGATAATTGAAGTGACGGGGACTCGTAACTAAATATAAATATCTATGAAGACGTACACGGTAATGAAAGGGCAAACGTGGTACGTGGATGGCCATAAATCAAGAAAATGTGTTAGCTGAAACGTGATTTCATCCCTGGCTGGTTGTTGGCGTTAAAACCTTGTTTCCATTTCCATTACTCGATACAGCTTCATATATACATATCTTAGCTTTATCTTTTAATTTATGATTTTAAATGATCCAATTAAGTAATTAAAAAAGTTCTTATAGAAATAATAAAAAATATTTTAATATTATCAAAGCACAAGTAAAGATTTTGACGAAAAATTATGAGTTTTTTTTATTATCACAAATATTTTGTAATAAATATTTTAATGCACAATTTTTTTTAAAAAAATTATGTTATAAGAGAAATGGGGTAAATGTTTTAAAATAAAATAAGAATATTTTAGATAATTTAATATTTTAAAAAAGTTCAGAAAACTCTATTTCTAAAAATCTAAAATTTAAATTTTTACTGGTAAAAGTAAAATAATTATTTTAATCATCCGGTCACAGACACAAATTTTTTTAAACAGAACTTTTAATATTGAAAAGTCTAGTTTGACAAGTAAAAAAGTCTAATTGAAGAGAAAGAAAAATCGGATATAATTAATAATTTGAGGGACTTTGAATATAATTAATAATAATAATAATAATAATAATAAATATTGAAGTATTAGATTAAAAAATTAAAAGGTGGTTATATATATACATATATGTATGTATATATATATATTTATTTATGACTGTGTGTCACGGGTCAATTTTTTCTTAGTCGAGTTTCACGCTCGTGCGACACTTACTAATGCATTCCAACTAATAAGTCAGTTTAAATGAGTTTTCACATAATAAATTCAAGTGGGTTAGTTGTCTACAAAAATATATATATCAATAGTAGATAATAAGCAGAAACAAGCCATTATTGTAATCTAATATAATCTGATATTTTATTGATAAATTATGTGCAAGCATACAAGCCAACAATAACGTACAAGCATTGAATAAGAAAGCGTCTCTACATATCGAGACAATATAAATAAGCTAGATTAATTCATGCAAGTAGCACATTTCTATCTACCCGAAGGCGGAGGAGTACACAGTAATGCCTTCGGAGTACTGATGGATAAGGTCCTTCTGAGGTACCTAGCCATCCTCCTAAAGAGGGTTTGAGACATTGTCGGTGTAACATGAGGAAACATACCCTGTGTCTCAGTTGTCACACCCCTGAATAGTGCCTACAATGAGTACTCTTAAACTAATACGATGCCTCCCGACTTGCGGCTATGAGTTTTCTAGCTGACCCTAGATAAGCAAATGGTGAAGCTCTTACATCCTCCCCCACCTAAACTATCAGTGTACTTGACGATGACGCTTTCTTGAAGTCTTCAATCTTTTGTTGAAATTGCTTTAGTTCTTTGGCTCTCTCTCAGCTGATCTCTTCTTTGCCAATAATTTTCCACTTCTCAAGGAACTCTTCATAGTGTTGACTCTCCTTAGTTGCTTGACTATTCGCTAAAATCTCCTCCACTTTTTCGGTAGTCTTCTTCCACGACTGTTCCTTGATCTCTTCTCTTACAGGTTGATTGGCATGAAATCTTCCATGTCAGCGAGTTATGACTTCACTTGTTAACATGAAAGACTGGGCGCATCTTCATCAAGGCTGGCATCCTGATCTTGAATGTGCCTTTTTTTACTCTAGCAATGACTGAAACTAGACTTTCATACTTCTGCACTAGTCTCTTGTCTTGGCTCTCATTGAATCTGTTCTTGGCATCCACTTCGGTTGCAAGTCTTCAGGTTTGAACTCGGACAATCTTCAACTCTTGTCTGAACCAATGTAGCCCAACTGAAAGTTATTTCTCTTGATCAGTATACCTTTGCTCCCTTTTCTGACAACTTTTGACTCTTATAAGCTACGGGGTGGCTTTCTTGCAACAAAACTCCCCTCCAATGCGAAATTAGATGTGTCGATCTGTACTTCCAATGTCTTGCTTATCTCTGGCAGGTTAAGAAGCAAATTTCTCACCATTGCTTCTTTCAAGTTGTCGAAGCTCCTCTACACTATCCAAACCACTTCTATCTTACACCCTTCTTCAATATCTCGGTCAAAGGTACAACATTCCTTTAGTACCTATATACAATCTGTCGATAATGTTTAGCCAATTCAAGGAAGGCTTGCAACTTCTCTACACTTGTCGACGTCTTCCAAGGTTTCACTGTGGACCACGCAATCATCATGATAGACCACTATAAGCGGGTGATGCATGTTGTTCTTTGTTCATTCCCTCTTCAGCAATCTTCACTTGATGGTACTCCAACTACAAATCTAGATTTGTGAAGTAGCTTGCTAATCTGAATTGATCAACCAATTTTGTTAATGCGACTATCAACTTGCTGAGAGCTTCTAAGTCAACAAACGACTATATACTCCTATCTTGTATCTTTCGGACCAACACTCGAGTTCTAAACAGTGCTTTTGACGGCCTCATGAAGCTGGCCTTTAACAGTTCTACTTACTCCTGAAGTTCAGCTAGTTCTAGTAGAGTCCTTTTGTAAAGGTGCACAAAAGTTTGTTCGCCTCAGACACCATCCATTTGGTGACCACTTGCTCTCCTTTGTCAAGGTCTTGAACAGTTGACCCACCATCACCCCGAAAAACTCCAACAAGACATCCGCAATTTCTGATGGAGTTGGCTCTTCTTCCTCTTCTTGCATTGAAGCGTGGATAAGAACTTTGCTTCTGTCAGTTGCTTGACTTTGGCTGGCATCATTGCGAGCCTTTTCCCCTTGATTAACAAGCTACTAGCAGATAGAATAGAATAGCGCCATTCTTCAACAAGAAGTCCTCTCCCGTGATGGCAGCAAAGTCATCCACTTGCAAAACAACAAGGTCTACTTGACCTTCATAAGTATTGTTTTTTATCAACACTTGTTTTGCTAACTCACTCTTGGATAAGGCTTTTGGAGTTGACCATCTTCGTGCGGCCATTCACTTCTTTGAGCTTTAACTCATGACGCTTCACTCTTAAAGCGAAATAATGTTATAAGTGACCTGAAAGTCCACTATAACCCTTTTTATGTAATGGCCTCGGCTTTAGGTGTGGTTAAAACCACCATTTTTTTTACAAAGGCCCGCTCTGGCTTACTGAGTCACCACCATTACAAAATGATGTTATGAGTGGCCCCAATGTCTACCATAACTCATTCTATGTAATGGCCTCGGCTCTAGGCGCGGTCACAACCCATTATTATATGGTTCTGCCTTGGATTACCGAGTTACAACTATTACAACCCAACGACCCCGGTCCTAGGCGCGGTCCCAACCTATTATCTCGTAGGCCCGCCCCAACTACCGAGTCACAACCGTTGCAGCCAACGACCTCGGTCCTAGGCGCGTTCACAACCCATTATCTGGTAAGTCCGCCCCAGCTACCAAGTCATACTTGTTGTAGCCTAGGGTACCTCATAACCACTAGCCAAGAATCTACCCTTCGGCCCTCCTTTGAGGTCCCTCAGGGTTTTGTCACTTCGCAAGTCCAACCCGAAGTTAGCACATTTCGACAGACCCTTACAGGTTTACGCCTCTGTAGGTCTAGCCCGAAGCTGGCACACTTCAGCAGAGTTCGCCTCTCTCGCTACTCAAACTTGATATCTCCCTTCTAAGAGCATCCGCAGATGAGTGCGAGTATCGACTCTACAAGGTCCTTTTCTTGTGACCTTCTTGTTTTCTTTGGATAGCTCCTTCAGAGCACTCAACATCTACGATACCACCATGTGACCCAGTTGTTTTGTCTCTCGATTACTTTTCAAGTGCTTCTTGCAGTTCGTCTCTAATTGTCATAGCACTTAGTCTTATCCTTTCGAGGCATTCAATGGCTCTAAGCGGCCATTGTATCACCAATGTGATAACATTTCTTCTCGACTTCCCTACACTATCAACAATGGTGACTTCTTTAGGAAGTTCAGTACTATTCACTGGGTCACTCCCCCACCTTTGTTAGAACCCCAATTTTTGGGCTTCTCGTTTATGTTTTCTTTCTCTCTTTGCGATAGGTAACAACCTTTTAGTTGGGAGTCATTACGTAAGTAATCCAACAACCATTCAATAACTATTTGTGAGAATAGGGAAACTCGCATCTCTTTGTCATTGTAATTCATTTCGTGTTCAAGGTTGAAGGCTTCCCATCTAGTAAAACAATTAGTCTTGCTCGATCACATCTCGAATATCTAACATCAAATCCGAGAATTTCTTTATATACTAGCAAACTGTCTCAATTTCGAGTCAATTTACGTAATTGCTTTTGAGTAAGGCATGCAACCTTTCTGAGAAGGAATTTTAGTTCTCATTTCCAGTTCTTTACTACAACTTGCCATTCTCGAACAAGTACATGGACGCCAGGGTCACCTTGGTATCTTCGGAATTTGCCCTCACATTTCGAAAATATTGTTCGATGTCAAACCAATATTTTCGAGCAAGTTACGCGACATTTTCAGAGAGGAGATAGTTCTTTAACTCTCATTTCGGGTCCTCCAACACAATTTGGAATCCCTGTATAAATACATGGACGCCAAACTCACCTTGACGTCTTCGAAACCTGTTTTCACAGTCCGAAAATGTTACTCGATATTTAACAATGCCATTTTCTAGTACATCCGCATCTTGAGTTCCTCCATAGCATTTTGGTTCCAACATCTTCAACAAAATATGTTTTAAGCTTGGAGCGGCTTCCGATTGAGTTGCAAGGATACGAGCAGTGAGGTTTGTTCTTGTGAGTACTTCTTCAAGTTGTTACTGCAACACGCTTCCTATATCGTGGTACTCCTCCGCACTCTTGGATATCATTGCTTGCGTATTTGTAAATTGTGTTCCCAACTCTTCGAGACATCTCCCATTAGACGGCTCAGAGCTAAAGCCAATGGCTTTCGTTCCTTGTATACTCACCCGAGAACTCGAGGACTCTAGTAACGTTAGAGTTTGTCTCAAGTCTTCGATGTCAAACAAGCTCTTTCTCTACTATGCCGCCTCTAAGGCTCGTTGATACTCTTGTAATTCGCTCATTATCTTTCGAGCGCATTTAATCGAGTTGTTTTTGAGGAGGTAGTTTTTGTAGGCAATATCACCACAACAACTTGAGTTCTGATACCAAATATTACGGGCCGACTTTTTTTTAAATGAGATTCACGCCTGTGCAGCACTTACTAACGCATTCCAACTAACAAATCAGCCTAAACGAGTTTTTACATAATAAACTCAAGTGGGTAAGTTGTCTACAAAATATATATATATATATATATATTAATAGTAGAGAATAAACAGAAACAAGCTATTATCGTAATCCAACATAATCCGATGTCTTATTGATAAACTATGCATAAGTGTACAAGCCAACAATGGCGTACAGGCATTGAATAAGCAAGCGTCTTTACATATCGAGACAATACAAATAAGCTAAACTAATTTATGTAAATAGCACATTTCTATCTACCCGAGGGTTGAGGAGTATACAGCAATGACCCAAGAGTGTTGATGGACAAGTCCTTCTGAGGCACTTAGCCATCCCCCTAAATAGGGTTTTGAGACATTGCAGATGTGGCATGAGAAGACATACTCCATATCTCAGTTATCACACCCCTAAATAGTGCCTACCATGAGTATTTTAAGTTATAACGGTACCTCTCAACTTGCGGTTATGGACTTATTAACTCACCTGACAAGTAAATGTTCGAGGGTCTTACACTTTGCTTTAAAATAATTATTAAAGTATTAGATTAAAAAAATTAAAAAATCTAGTTATTGAGTGGTAGAGCAGAGGCAGCTCATCACGTGCTTTCTTTCTCTTAGTTGGTCCTTGTGAGTCTTTGACTACTGGATGCACGTGCTATTTTTCAACACCATGAACATCCTCCATCAGTTTTTTTATTTTTGACCTGTCGGATGAATAAAATCACTATAAAAACACCCACGTAACCTTTATCTCACAGCGAGCACATAGAAAGAAAGAGAGCGTTTGACCAAAAAAAAAGACAGAGTGCTATTTACAATTGCTACAATGGTACCTTCATCAAGAGTTGAGATCTTGGCTAGCAGTGGCATTGAAGCAATCCCAAAAGAGTACGTTCGACCACAGGAAGAGCTAAAAAGCATTGGTAATATCTTCGAAGAAGAGAAGAAAC